>CM053786.1:216117343-216352343 GCA_028749045.1 Cupressus sempervirens
ATCTATTGAGCAATTTCCAACTTCTCTATGGCTGTGAACTTCTTTCTTGGAAAAGATACCTTCTTCCGCTTTGCCAAAATACATTCTATGCAAACCACATTTGTAGGCTTTATTATCTTAGGCATATCTCTAACTACAAATGTTCTACTAACCTTTACAATATTATCAAAGTTTATATGATAGAATCTCCTATGCCATAACCAATTGTTACCCAGTTTAGCAACCAAACAAGTCATTTTAGGGGCATTCAACTAAAATACATTGCCTTTGGACCTAGTTCTAGTTCCAATCATCTTACCATCCTTATCCTTGATAGTGCAAGTTTTTTCTATGAATTTTATTTGATAGCCTTTGTCCACCAACTATCCAACACTTAAAAAATTATGCTTCAATCCATCAACAAAATAAATATAATCAATGTTAGTTCTTCCATCTAAAGTAATGGATCCAATCCTTGTAATATGACAAGCTGCATTGTTACCAACACTAACAATTCCACCATCATAGGTTTTAAATTTAACAAACTTATTCATATCTCTAGTCATGTGATGTGAACAACCATTATATATTACCCAATTAGATTTCTTTTCAATTTGAAAAACAAGAGACTTTTCTTCTCTAATTTCTCTATCAAGATCATCTTCCTTAATTGCTATAAATCCTAGCTCATCATCACTTTCACTTTGAGCTCTTTCATTAGATTCCTCATCTTCATTAGCATACAAACAATTTCTATCTCTTCTAGGATTAAAATTTCCCTTATAATTTCTCTCTCTTTTAGGACATTTAGATGCATAATGACCAAACTCATTACATGTCCAACATTTAAAGATATTCTCACTATTTTTTTCTCTTCTTACAATAAGTGATATAACTTCTTCAATCTTCTTGTCTTCATTATATCTGGTTCTACTCCTACTAGCAAAATCTCCATGTGTGCTTGTGCTTCTAAACATACTTGGCCAAACATTTAAAGTATTGAAAGTTGTCTCGACTCTTGTTAGTTCTCCTGACCATCTCAAACCTACTTCTATTACTTCTAATCTTCCAAGCAATGTTTCCTTGACAAACTCTGTAGTGCATGGTATAAGTATTTGAATCATCTAAGCTACTTCTCTAAATTGAGGTGTCAAGGTTTTCAAGATCTTCTTCCTTTTTCCCACATATGTCTTGATTCCTGCAACAATCTATGGTATCCTACCAACATAACTTATTACTGATTCATCTTCCATCATGTTAGCATCTTGAAATGCACATATCCAGTTCCTCAATCTTACTCTTTTCGTATATTTTTCTCCCTCAAAAATAGATTCTAATGCTTTCCAAATTTTATGAGATGTTTCAAGTGACTTTACCTAATTGTATTAATTCTCTAGAAAAGTTGATAGTAAATATTCTCTAGCTCTCATGTTGGACATGAATAGATCTTTCTTTGCTTCACTACATTCTTCAATCTTCTCTTCTTTTACAATTGTCTTTTAACCTTTTTTCAAGAGCCAATAACTCAGACCCATACACAACAGATGAGTCTCCATCTTCTCCTTCCAATTGCCATAGTTGAATCCATCAAATCTAGGACTATCCTTTCTAAAAAGATTTTCCATTGATCTCCCAAAGGTAATAAGCTTATCCATCAAGGACCTAATGCTCTGATACCAATTGTTAGAATATGTAGTCCACCACTATAACTGAGGGGGGGGGGGGGGGGGGGGGGGGCGGCGCTGAATTAGTTATCTAACTAATATAAGAATTATCAACCTTATAAAGCTTTAACCATATAAGAAATATAATAAGAAACCACAACAAGATACTCATTCATAATAAAACTAGATATGTTAACTAGGGAAACCCTTGATTAGAGGGTAAACCCTGATGGGGATGGTACCCAAAAGATGATGCACTAAAATAAATATTTCTCGTTAGAGGATGGACCCTGTTAGGAGTCTATAATAAAATTTAGTACATATTAGTTCTTGTTAGGAGACTTTGAATCCCTATTAGGAGATTCCAACCCTATTAGGAGTTGTGGAGGATAGCTGGACCCACTACCCAAAGAACTTCAAGTTTAAGAACAATGAATCCACTATCCAAATGATGTCTATATTATTCCTTACAAGATAATGAAAATGAATAGTACTTCCTTTGTCTATCCTATCAACTAGATGTTTTATCCTTTTGATCTTGTAACTAGATCACAAAAATCATATCCAATAATCCCTTGGATTGCTTACTCACGTTCAGTAAATACTCTGCTCCTTTTCACACTACGTACTTCATACAACTATTACAACACATTACACACAAGGACAAAATATTTCCTTTATACCATATCTTTAAAATAATTTCTTGAGTTGGCCTTAAGGCTTTCCCAATTAATTATAATAAGATAATTAATTAACTACAATTACAATAAAATTGTCAGCTCACAGTCTATATAAAACTTCACAGGTGCGATACTAGGGCTTGTGCATCTACTAACATCACTCTGATTGTCCTATGTCATTGTTTGACTGTGCATCTCTTTATTACATATCAGATGAAAGATACAATAAAAACATTAGAAATATTTTTCCAAGCACTTTATCTCTATACTACTCTTAACAAATCAAGTACAACTTATGTACATCTTTGACTTACATGCTACACATTGAACCACATCATTAGGACACTGTACTAAACATGTCCATGATCGCGCACCCCGAAACAAACAAATCCTTATCTATACAACTAAGACCTCTCCTTGGGTGAATGCACCAAGTTGTGGTGCCAAAAGATGACACAACTAAAATTTCAAAATTTCTAAAAGTGCACATGTACTTTGGTTTGAGATGCACAAGCCAAAGCACGTGCACAATTTTTAAAAACTCTATAAATGGGGTGCAAACCCATGACCCCTTCCATTTTCCCTTATTTCTTTGTGTTGGTTTCTTCTTTCCCCTCAAAAATGCACACATAGCTTGTGGAATTTGAAGAATTTTCTCACTCTCTTCCTCAAAATGCCTCCTTGTTGCTAGAGATCAAGATTAAGATCGTCAAGTATGTTTTCTACTCTTCTTTTTGCATTGTTTTGCATTTTTTTTAGTTTTTCTTCAAATTTGTTTATTTATTTAAAATTAAATTTGTTTCTTATCAAGAAATTTGAATAATCAACCACCAAATCTCCAACCTAATCCAAAAAATCAAAATGAAAACCCTCTATAAGATCAAAATCAAAACACTCCACAAGAAGAGCAAGAAATTTCGTAACCTCCACCAATTGAAAGACCTCCTCCTAACACCCAAGAAAATATAATGAATGAAATAGAAAGAGGGAAAAATAAATTAGAAGCAATCATTGGTAGGTTGAAAGCTTTCAGGAAAACTAATCCTATGAAAACATAATTGGCATCCCTCCTTGAGTCCATTATGAGCCATGTAACTTCTGTTAGTGGTTAGTTGGATATTTGGTGTGTTAAGAGAGAAGAATAAAAAGATATTATGAAAAAAAATTATCCTATAAAGATGTAAGAAAAAAAGGACATAGAAAAAGGTAGCATATGTGCATTTAAAAAGCCTAGAGAACAAGACACTGTTAATTATGTAACTAAAAGGTTCCCCATCCATTGGTGCATACATGATGATATTATAAATAACTTTTGGGATAGATGGTGGATGGTATTTGATGCCCCTCCTTGCGATAATCACGAGGTTCCAATGTATTTCTTAAATAAATTATATTGTGAATTTGTCTTTGGGGAGATCTCCAATTATTTTGATATGTTAGATTCTTAGGGTAGAGGTGGGGGGTCATCATTTGAGAGGTTGGGGGCATGTCGTGACCCTAATACAGTTAGGGAACCTATTGTGAAGCCACATGGTGAGTATGTTATTATTCATTCAGGTGTGAAGGAACATGTAGAGACTAGTACTCTAGGGACTATCAATACTTTGACAGAGACCCTCATTCATTGTGATGGTCCATTAGTTGAAGAGGATTCTTCTTTACGTTGTGGTCACATGTGCACATCATGTGGATCCTTTTGCATTTTTGGCAGTCATGGAGACACTATGGATGATGGGCTAGTCACTAATGAATTCTTGAGTGACACATTTGGCATTGACACACAGATTTTAATTACAATTATAATAAACTAATTTGATCACATTTTGTATGTACAATGAATGACTAATTCATTAGGATATCTTGACATTGTTCAAAATTCAAGGTAAGAGTGTTGATGATGCTAGTATAGATTCCTTGACCTCATTTTATGTCCCATCAATGAGTCAAGAGGTATGTATTAATTTAATGATTTAAATTAATACATATATTTATTAAGTAATCATATGAACGATTGACAATTTTTTTTATCCATATGTATTAGTTCTTTACTAGATCATCGATACTGACAAGGGACTCTAAGCCTAGGCATGATATAATCTTCATAGAGGTACATTTGTTTCATGTTAATTTAATTCAATTAATTATATTTGTTTCATATTTCATGTTACATATAAATTGTATTATATGATTTGTAGTTGTTTACATCTGAGACTCCTCCTCATCTTCGCTAGTCCATTGATCATGGAGTTGTTTCCATGATGGCTAATTTAGTGCCATTGAACATGGTATGAAAGATTTTTCATAGTTTTAGGTTTTATTTATAATAGTTAGTATTGAAATTTCAAATGGTATTTATGAGTATGATCAAGTGATTATATTGATTGAATTATTGTAGGGCCTTGTTACTCTTGATCGTCTACAAGCCTTTGAGGTGGATGTACAAAGTGGCTATTTGATGGTGATAAGAAAATAATTAAATTTTTGTGTCCATATATTTTATTTTAATATATAATAATTATTGATTCATATATACTTTGTCTGTATCAGCTCTAGTTAGAGAGGAGCCTAAACAAGAGGATGAGTGAGCATGTAGGGAAGACCCCATCATACCCATCATCTCCCTCCATGTAACGATAAAAGATCTCTAGAGATTTGTTTCCTTCTCCTCATGGGAAGGAGAAGATATAGGGATAGACACACATGTATAGGCAATAGTGGACATATATCTTAGATTTTATGTTAGTAGACATATTTGACATATATTTGATGTATATATGACATTTTTATATTTGATCTATGACATATATTTGATGCATGGCATTATTAGACTTATGGCATTATTGGTTATCATAATATATTATATGTTTGTTCATGTATGACATTATTGGTTATCATAATATATATCTTGTTTTTCTTGTGGGCTCACACCAACAGCTAGTGGATTCCCAACAAGAACACTTTTAAGATAACCTATCTTTCCAACCTTCCTAAGTGTCTTCAAAGACTCTTTACAACCTAGTTACAACAATAAAAAATGTCTACCCAACTTCACAAACCTACTTGATCACTTTCCCTATACAAGACTTGGGAAGTAGTAAGGAAAAAATGAGAAAATTTGAGAAATGGATCCTAATCAACTTTTTTCTTCAAACTAAGACCGTAGACACTTCAAGGAACACCTAATGATGAGGTTCCAATAACTGGTTTACTCTCCTAACATGTATTTTTCAAAATTACTCTCAATAGGCCTAATTGTCCTTGTAGCCCTTTTTGTGGTTTTGGGATAAAAACTTTGTTTTTCTCTAGTGAACCTAGAAAAAAAAGGTATTTGGGTACCCTTTTTGAAGTCACACAAAACCCCAAAGCTTCAACTCCCCAAACCACTCTAGCACTCCTGAACCTACGCAAGCTTCATAGGCCTAATTAGCTAAATCAAGCTTGGAACACTTGGAATATGCAAGAATGGGTTCTTATGATTGATTTAATATTACAAAGAGTCTTATTACACCTTTTATAGCATGAAATGCTTGTTTTCCAAATTTCATAACCCAACTCCAAGCCTTTTCTACAAAATCAACATTTTAAGGACTATGAACACCATATTTTCACACTAGGGCATGTTCATCAACCCCTTAGATCATCTGAAAAAATTATGAAGCTTAGGAATCTTAATCTACCTACCCTAACCTTGAAATTCGTAGAAGGCTATTTGAAAACCAACCATAGAAATGCAAGTTGGGGCCACATCTTGCTTGAAACCTACTTAGAAAGAAAATGCTGTAACTTAATTGAAATTTAATCAATCAACCTAAAATAAAATATACTGTAATCTAAACAATTTTTGTTTCAAAATATTCAACTAGTTTTGGCCTCCCAATTTGTACAAGCCTATACAATAGCTAATTTCTAAGAAAATCCACTTATTTAGTATTAAAAATTTGCTGAATGTACACCTTATGCCTCCTCTAACTTCATAGAGAGTATTTTCATCATTTCAAATCCATTCCTACCAATTACTATTTGGTTTGATTTGTTACAAGATAGGTTTCAATATTTTCCAAAAAATTGCTAAGATTGTCAAAAAGTTGTCAACAACTTTTATTGCAAAATGCAATTTTTCCACTAACTCTTCCTAGAACTTAACCAAGTGGTCTTTTGTAAATGGAACTATATAAGGTATAATGACTCTCAAAACACATCTTGAGTCAAATTATTAACAAAATAAGAAAAAAGTAAATATCTTTAGGACTATGACAACTTGGATTTATAGGTGACCTCAATTTCCTTGACTTGACAAACAAGGATTACCTTATTGCCATAACAAAATAACATGTTCAAAATGAGGTGTATGATCACACCTTTAATTTATATCATGAGCCTTTATCATTTGATGAGATGACATATCAAGTTGCCACCTAGGTTCCCTGCACCATAAGTGTTAGCATCACCCCAGATGGGGCCACAAAATCAAAATGCAATCCAATCTCCAAGAAGAGAGAGATTATTATAGGTGTCAAAAATATAATCATGTAGCACTTAGAATTACATCCATACCTCACACGATCTCTAAGATACCCTATGGAATTTAGTGACTCTTAGGGTCAATTTGGTTTGACATGCTTGAGAACATTCGAGCAATCAATGGGATGGGTTGAGATTGGGACAAGGGTTTACCTAGCCACTTGGAGCCAACAAAATAGATAGTTCTATCCCATGACAAATGGTTAGAGAGATTCACCAGTTGGTGACTTTATACTAGCCAACATTACAAGTTTCAACATCACCTGATATTGGGCCACAAAATCAAAATAAAATCCAATATCCAAAAAGAGAGAGAGGTTATTGTAGGTGTTAGAAACACAGTCCTATAGTATCCATACCTTGCACAAGCTTTGAGATATGCCCCATCAAAGATCATTGCCTATGGCATTTAATGACTCTTAGGGTTAATTTGGTTCGGCATGCTTGAGAACATTCAAGTGGTCAATAGGATGAGACAAGCTTGGGACTAGTGTTTACCTAGCTACTTAGAGCTAATAGAACAAATAGTTTAATCTCACGATGAATGGTTAGAGAGATTCCCCAGTTCGCGACTTTGTATTGGCCAACACTTTAAGTTTGAACATCACTTGAGATGAGGCCACAAAATCAAAATTGAATCCAATCTCCCAAAAGAGGGAGTTTATTGTAGGTGTCAAAAACACAATTGTGTAGTACTTGGAATTGCATCCATACCTCGCACAAGCTCCAAGATATGCTGCATCAAAGATTGTTGCCCTATGGCATTTAATGACTCTTAGGGTCAATTCAGTTTGGCATGCCTAAGAATGTTTGGGTGGTCAATGGGATAGGAAGAACTTAGGAAAAGAGTTTAAGGGTGGTCAATGGGATAGGAAGAGCTTAGGAAAAGAGTTTACCTAGCCACCCAGAGCTAACATAATAGACAATTTGATCCCACAATGAATGGTTAGAGAGATTCTCCAGTTGGCAATTTTGTACTGGCCAACACTACAAGTTTCAACATCACCTAAGATGGGGCTGCAAAATCAAAATGCAATTCAATCTCCAAAATGTGAGAGAGGTTATTGTAAGTGTTAGAAACATGATCCTATAGCACCCAAAATTGCATCCATACCTTGCAGGAGTTCTGAGATATGCCCTGTCAAAGATTACTATCCTATAGCATTTAATGACTCTTAGGTTCAATCTAGTTTAGTGTGCCCAAAAATGTTCGAGTGGTCAATGGTATAGGAAAAGCTTGAGATTAGGGTTTACCTAGCCATTTGGAGCTAATAAACAAATAGTTTGATCCCACTATGAATGGTTAGAGAAATTCACCAGTTGGTGATTTTGTATTGGCCAACACTATAAGTTTTAGCATCACCTAAGATGGGGCCACAAAATCAAAATAGAATCTAATATCCAAAAAGAGAAAGAGTTTATTATAGGTGTCAACAACATGATCCTATAGCATCTATAATTACATACATACCTCGCATGAGCTTCGAGACATTTCCTTTCAAAGATTGTTTCCCTATGGCATAAAATGATTCTTAGGGTCAATTCAGTTTAGCATGCTCAAGAATGTTTGAGTGGTCAATGAGAAGAGATGATCTTAGGAATAGGGTTCACCCAACCATCTAGAGCTAACAAAACATATAGTTCGATCCCATGATGAACAGTTAGAGAGACTCACCAGTTGGGAACTTTATATTGGCCAACACTACAAGTTTCAACACTAGTCGAGATGGGACCACAAAATCAAACAGGAATACAATCTCCAAAAAGAGAGAGAGGTTATTATATGTGTCACCAACATAATCCTGTAACACCTATAATTACATGCATACTTCACGTGAGCTCCAAGATATGTCCCATCAAAGATCGATACCCTATGACATTTAATGATTCTTAGGGTTAATTTGGTTCAGTGTGCCTAAGAATATTTGAGCAGTCAATGGGATGGGATGATCTTTGGACTAGGGCTTATCTAGCCACTCAGAGCTAACATAATAGATAGTTCAATCCCACTAGTTCAATCCCACAAAGAATGATTAGAGAGATTCACTAGTTGGTGACTTTGTATTGGCCAACACTACAAGTTTCAGGATCACTTGAGATGAGGCTGAAAAATCAAAATAGAATCCAATCTCCAAAGAGAGAGTTTATTGTAGGTGTTGGTAATGCAATCCTATAGTACCTATATTTTCATCTATACCTCATACGAGCTTCGAGATATGCCCTATCAAAGATTGCTTTGCTATGGTATTTAATGACCCGTAGGATCAATTTGGTTTGGTGTGACTGAGAATATTCAAGTAGTCAATGGGATAGGATGAGATTGGAGCTAGGGTTTACCCAGCCACCTAGAGCTAACAAAATAGAAAATTTGATTCCACAACGAATGATTAGAGAGATTCACTAGTTGGCAACTTTGTACTAGTTAACACTACACATCTCAACATCACCTGAGATGGGGCCACAAAATTAATATAGATTCCAATCTCTAAAAAGAGAGAGATGTTATTGTAGGTGTCAATGAAATGATCTTGTAGCACCTAGAATTATAGGGTGAAAATACAAAGTTGTGTCATCTTTTAGGTTAACTTATCAGAATGACTGAATTTGAGTATTTTTATCTAAAAATCAATTTTTTTCAAACATATGATCTTGATAAATTTATTCTAAGTTATATATGGTCTTACACTTTTTCAATTGAAAATTTATATTAAATGTATGTTTTATAGTAGTTAGTATCCAATTACTAAAGAAATAAAATTATTTTAGAAAACTAATGTTTTAATAACTCTTAGTATTTTTGATGACATTTTTTTAATAAAATATAAACACCATTTTATAGAGCTCAAAGTCAAGAATATTCTCATATAGATTTCATAGTGTTTTAATTAGATATAGTATATTATAATAAAAAAATCTACAAGTACATATTTTAAAACTCGAGAAGATGTTAATTTTGAGAAGAAAAAAAAAAATTATATCATATCAAAAAAATTCAAAAATTATATGACATTCTAGAGCAGATAGTCCTCTTCAAGAATCTATAATTTTTAATTTGGTTGGAATATATTTATTTTGAAAAATGTGGTGGGAGATGAAAACTATCGATTTGAATAAGTTGAAATTTGAATTGTTATAAAAGAGAAAATATAGGTTTAAAGCCAATTTTTATTTTTGATTGTTCTAGCTATATATATTATCTATAACATAATCTAAGATTAAAGGGAAATAAGTTTATTTCTATTTAGTTTTGTGGTGGGAACTAGACCCTTAATTTCTAGCATTTTTTGGCAACTAAAAAGTTGTTTTTAAAAATAGTAAATTATATCATTTCTTTTTCTAAATAATTATTAAAAATTATAATACAAAACTTCATCCATTTCTACACATTTCATTAGTTTACTTAATTTTCAAATTCTAAATAATAATACAAAATTTATGTCATTTAAGGTGAACAATTATACTTTTGTTAGCCTTTTCCTTTGTAAAAGGGTGACACAGGTTTGTGATTTTACCCTACATCCATAACTTGCATGAGCTCTGATATATGCCCATCAGAGATCATTGCCCTATGAAATTTAATGAATCTTAGGGTCAATTCGATTTGAAATGCCCGAGGACATTCAAACGGTCAACAGGATGGGATGAGCTTGGGACTAGGGTTTACCAGGTCTCTTGGAGATAATAGAATAGACAGTTTGATCCCATGATGAATGGTTGGAGAGATTCACCAGTTGGCAACTTTATACTAACCAACATTATAATTTTCAACATCACTTGAGATGGGGCTACAAAATTTTTTTAAAAAAAATTTCCAAAAAGAAAGAGAGGTTATTAGAGGTGTTGACAACACAATCATGTAGTAGTTGGAATCACATCCATACCTTGTACGAGTTTTGATATATGGCCTGTCAAAGATCGCTGCCCTATGGAATTTAGTGACTCTTAGGGTCAATTTAGTTTGACGTGCTCAAGAATGTTCAAGTGGTCAACAAGATGGGATGAGCTTGGGACTAGGTTTTACCTAGCCACTCAGAGTTAGTAGAATAGATAGTTCAATCCGATGACGAATGGTTAGAGAGATTCACAAGTTAACAAATTTGTACTGGCCAACACTACAAATTTTAGCATCACTTGAGATGGAACTCAAAAATAAAAATAGAATCCAATCTCCAAAAAGAGAGAGGATTTATTGTAGGTGTCGGCAACATGATCCTGTAGCACCCAAAATTGTATCCATACCTTGCACAAGCTTCGAGATATGCCCCATCAAAGATTGTTTCTCTATGGCATCTAATGAATCTTGGGGTCAATTCAGTTTGGCATGCTTGAGATCATTTGAGTGGTCAACAAAATGGGACAAGCTTGGGACTAGGGTTTATCTGACCAATCAGAGCTAACAAAATAAACAGTTTGATCCTATGACAAGTGATTAGAGAGATTCACCAGTTGACAACTTTGTATTGACTAATACTGCAAGTTTCATCATCACCGAGGTGGGGCCACAAAATCAACATAAAATCCAATCTCCCAAATGAGAGATAATTTATTTTAAGTTTCAACAACATGATCTTGTAGCACCCATAATTACATCCATATCTCGCACAAGCTCTGATATATGCCCCGTCAAAGATCGCTACCTTATAGCATTTAATGACTCTTAGGGTCAATTTAGTTCAGTGTTCCTTAAAATGTTTGAAGAGTCAACAAGATAGGAAAAACTTTGGAATAGAGTATAAGTGACCACTTAGAGCTAACATAGTAGATAGTTTGATCCTACGATGAATGATGAGAGAGATATGAGAGAGAAATGTATGCATAGGCCACTTTGTGCAAGATATAACCAAAAGTTGCTAATTAGGAAAAATTGGATCTTTGAGAGTATTTTGTTAAGATAGCCTAGGATTAGGTGTTTTTAGTTTTTTAAAAATAATTTGGAACCTTTTTTAAGTCCTGGAAGGGAAATCTAGTGAACTTTGTAAAAGTTCCACTTTTTGTGCAAAATTGCAAAAGTTATAAAAGTTACTAAAAAATGCAACTTTGTTGGAAAAGGAATTTGAAATCTAACTGGAAACCTTCTAAGCTTCCAAAATATGTTTCCCATACTCATATACTCAAGTGTGGGTAGTTACAACTTCCCAAACCTCCATTTGCAACATTTTTCCAAAATTGCAAAAGTTGCTTAAGCAACTTTGCAACTTTTTAACAATTTTTGCTCTCTACATCTTTTGGTCAAATTGGTCCTTCTAGGAATATTATCGGACCCTAGATAAGATTTCTAGACCTATTAGGTAACCAAATACCTTAGTTTCCCATCCTTAACAACTTTTAACCTTTTGTGCAACTTTTGGCTCATTGAGCAACTTTTGACCAATCTAGGAATTTGAGTGCTTCCCCATGCTAAAAAACTTCTAACCTTCCAAAATATGCTTCTCCATGCTCAAATACTGCACCATGGATAGTTAAAACTTCCCAAACTATCATTTGCAACTTTTTGCAAAAATAAAAAAAAGTTGCTCAAACAACTTTTTGAGCAACATTGCAACTTTTGAGCAATTTTTTCTTTTTACATCTTTTGATCAAATGGGTCCATCTAGGAATATTCTAGGACCCTAGTTAGGATTCCTAGGACCTATTAGTTAACCAAATATCTTAGTTTCCTAAATATAACAACATTTTACCTTAGGATCCCATATTTTTGTAATTATAATCAATCTAATGAACTAACTAGATTTCCTCTACATTTTAATGTCTCAAGTATTGCTTTGTAGTCTGACTCACAAACCTACCAAAGAGTCTTATTATGTTGTTTTCCATGATATTTTATCAAGTGGACATCTGACATGACAACAAGGTTTGAATAATGAATAATCTTCCTCTTTATTTTCCAATCCTCAAATAAGCACAAGTTAGGGTTCTTCATAGAATATAGTTTAAGCCATGTGCTAGTTACAACCACCACACATATATGGTACTCTAAACCTTCACCATTTGAAACCAAATAATCTATTTTTTTGGCCTAGACACAATGAAACAAATAATAATTTGTCGCTTCTTCATTGTCTTCAGGTGCAATAATAACAAAAACATGGCCTGGAGTGATAAATGTATAAAATGCGATCATTAATTTAGTAAATACTTAGGTAAAACTTATAAAGTTACATATTGAATTTACAAAGATATATATATATATATATATATATATATATATGTATGTATGTATGTATGTATGTATGTATGTATGTATGTATGTATGTATGTATACACATTACCTAGTTGAACTAGATTAAATAAGTAGTAAAAGTCAATACATGAATCCATCTCTACCATTTCCAATGCTTGTGGGGGATGATAGGTGTCAATTGGCTCCAAAACCTATATATCCCATTTGTGTACCCATTCGATCGACTCACACTCATTCTAATTTTCCTCTACACATGATGGATAATAGCATGCCATTTTTCATGTGTGGATACTCCATGTGTTGGAAATCTAATTGAAAAGATCATTGTAAGAAGACGATTGATTACAAAGAGGGAGATTGTTGATAAAGAATATTTTCAATCATTTTGTTGTCACTGACATCAAACCTTCTATTTGCTGGAATGACAATTGCTTACAAGATCCAAGTATTATCACTTAGTTAATTGATGAAGAGGATTTAATCAACAAGATGTAACAAGAGTACCTAAGGGAAAGGTTGAGTTATGGTTTTGTAATGAAGTACAAAGGATCAATTAAGACAATGGTAAGATGATGTATTGATAATATACTTGAAGATATAGAGGTTGGACACACTTAGAAACATTGGAAGAATAAGTTGCAACAAGGTTGTCTACAAAGCTTAACTAAGTTCATTAGCAAGGGTTGAGTAAGCTAGTTCGAGCCGAGTAAATTTTTAGTTAGTGCTAAGCAAATGAAAAATCTAGTGTGTGTCAAGTGATACAGAAGGAGCTGAGCATCTTCAGGTGCCGAGAAAAGTAATAGGTGTTGAGTATCAGTAAAACTTAGTAGAAGAGTAACATAGTATGTGCCGAGCACTTGAATTTCAATAGTGCCAAGCTGTTGCATTATTGGAAAAGTCAAAGATTTGCTAGATTTGAGCTAACAAGTTTGTTACCTTGAATTTTGTGAACCAAATGGAGGATAAGGATGATGAGCCGGAGGCACAAAATTTTAGATAAATCATTTTTAGGTGAATTCAAGAGGATTCTTCATGATGTTTCTAGAAGGAGCAAGATATGGGTCAAATTCAATGAATCCTACCTAATCTATTTGAACCAAAATTAAAGGAGGGAAGAATCGAGTAGGAAAAGAAATTCTAGACTTCTATTTAAGGAGTCACAGGGCAAGAAGCAAGAGTAGCTAGGGTGCCATAATGCTAAGTTGCTGAAGGATGTCAAGGAGAAGGTGAAGTAAGAACAGAGCACATAGACTTCGCTTCGACAAGTGTTCATATAGGAGATTTCTCTAGTACATCGA
Source organism: Cupressus sempervirens (assembly GCA_028749045.1). NCBI lineage: Eukaryota > Viridiplantae > Streptophyta > Pinopsida > Cupressales > Cupressaceae > Cupressus > Cupressus sempervirens. The sequence continues at coordinate 216,131,667 of CM053786.1, forward strand.
GTATGAAGACTCAAGGAGATGAAGCTTGAAAGGAGAACAAGCTATAAGAGCTATAGAGACTAAAAGCTAGGCAAATTGTGAAGAGCTAAACTATGATTTGAAATCTACAAGTTAAGTTGTAAGTTGTATCAGATCAAAAGCCCTTGTTGTTACTCTCTAACAATTGTGCAAGATAGGGTAAAATCTTATGGACTTAGGTTGTTTTAACAACCATTTGTAAATCCTTTAATAAGGTGGCATTCCAAATAAATTTTGTAAAGTCCTCTAACTAGGTCCACTTCTAAAAGGGTGGTTAAATCTTTTAACTAGGTCACATTTAATAGTGTATTGTAGCCTTTAATAGGTCAGACCTTTCATAGGGCATCACTTCATAAAAGTGAGAATTGAGTAGCATGTTACTGGTGGTTTTTTCCAAATTAGATTTCCACATAAATTACTATTTTATGTGTTAATCTTTCATGTGTTATGCTTGCCTATTGATTTACAATAACTTGCTAAGTAAGAAAGTTTAAGCTTGGATGCATGAACAAGTTTAATAGGCTCACTTTACTTAATGGAAAATTTTTAATTGGATATTTGGACATTGAATAATTGATTCACCCCCCTCTCAGTTATTCTAAAGTATTTCTAATAATTGGTATTAGAACCATCTGCTTATTTAGTTTAAAGGTACTAGAAGTAGGAAGATCAAGATGTCCAAGAGAGAAGTTCCCAAGCTCAATAGAGATAACTTTGCTATATGGAAAAGCCTAATGAAACTGCACCTTGGATCAATAGATGATTATGCAAAAAATTCAATTGAAGTGGAACATGTAGATCCATCTAGAGTCCTTACTGTAGATGATTTGAACAAAATGAAGGAGCATAATCAGACAATGCTAGAGATTGCCTCTGCACTCAACTATGCTGAATTTGATGACATCAAAGGATGTAATTTTGCATTCAAGATGTAGAGAGCCTTGATTGATATCTATGGAGGAGATCAGAATGTTTAAAGAGAAAAAAGAGAAAGCCTCAGAGGAAAGTTTGATGACATGCAAATGGAGGAAGGTGAGAATGCCGCTCAATATGCCTCTAGAATGAAAGAAGTGGTAAGTGCAATATGAAGTTTGGGTGTTCATTTGGAAGATGAAACTATCAATAAAAAATACTTAAGGACCTTGCTCCCCATTTATGCTATTAGATTCTTAGCCATCCAAGAGTTAAGATGTGTCCCAAGAAATGAGGTAATTTTTGAAGGTATAGTGGGAAGACTTACTACATTTGAATTGTCCAACTTTGATAACTATAGACTTGAGAATCTTGAATCTACTTTCAAAGCCAAGCTGACATTGAAAGAACTTAAGGAGGTGAAATCAAAGAAGAAGAGTAGAAAATGAAAACATGCATCTAGTGATAGTAGCATAGATGAAGAAGATGTAGAACAATTGGAAGCACTATTGGCTAGAAGATTTTATAAAGGCAAAGGTAAATTCAAAGGTAAGTTTCCTATCATTTGTTTTAATTGCAATAAAGTAGGACATATTTCTACAATTTGTACATAGAAGAAGAACTATAAAGAAGGAAACAAGTACAAGAACAAAAGAGAAGATGATAGTAGAGATTACAAGGACAAAGGCAAAATATGCTACATTGTTGAAGATGATTCTGATGAGAATGATGATGAGGTAGTTTATGTAGCCATGAAGGATGAGTTAGATGAAGATGAGCCAACAACACTGATAACCTATATGAACAAGAATGACAAATGGATCATAAATAGTGGATGCTCACATGACATGATAGAAGACAAAAGTAAGTTTATTAGCTTTACCCAGTATGATGGAAATAGTGTTAGACTTGGTAATGATGCTCTTTGTCAAATCAAAGGAAATGGTTCTATTAAACTTATACATAATGCTACCAAGGAGACAGATACATAATGCTATTTGTGGATGACTATTCTAGGATGATGACTGCCATGTTCTTAAAGCAAAAATTTAATGCATTTCAAATGTTTAAGTGGTATTTGGCCAGGGTTCAGAAGGAAATAGAAAAAAGTCTAAAGTGCCTAAGATTAAAGAGAGGAGGAGAGTTTACATCAAAAGAATTTAAGACATTTTGCAATGATAAGGGAATCAAAAGACAAACATCAGCACAAAGAACTCCCCTATAGAATGACATTGCAGAAAGGAGGAATAGATCAATAATAGACTATGCCAGAACCTTGATGATGGAGAAAAATGTTGCTTTGAAGTAGTAGAAAGAAGTTGTAAGTACTACTGTGAACACCCTGAATCGAGTACAAGTCAAGAAAGGAACAAATGCAACACCTTTTAAATTATGGTATGGCCACTCATCTAATGTAAAACATTTCAAAGTGTTTGGTTGTAAATGCTATATTCTTAAAGATACTAGAAATGGCAAGTTTGATGCAAAGAGTGATGAAGGTATATTCTTTGGATACTCCACTAGAAGTAAAGCATATAAGTGTTTGAATTACTAACACTAACAAGATTGTGGAGAGTACAAATGTAAATTTTGATGAGCATGGAGAAGTCCAAGTTGATGAATCCAAGAAACTAGAAGATTATAGATCTTTTGTATACTTCTATGAAGGAATGCCTACTAAAGATGAAGCTACCAACCAAGTTGAGAATCAACAACAAATTTCAGTATCAGCCAAGTCATAGCCAGTGAATGTTGAGCTACATTTAGAAGCTAAGTTGCAAAATGAAGAAAATGCACATTCAGATTCTGAAATTAGTACACATGGAAGAGATCATGAAATACTAGGTAGTGAAGTGCATAATGACTCTGAAATTGAAAGACCAAGCATGGAATCAAGGAAAGAACCAAGAATATCTAAGTATGTGAAAAGACATAACCCTGCAGAACAAATCATTGGAGATATCAGAGCTTGAGTTTCTACATTGGGAATGAAATACCAGATAGTGAAGTGCATAATGAATCTAAAGTTGAAAGACCAAGCATGGAATCAAGGAAATAACCAAGACTATCTAAGTATGTGAAAAGACATAACTTTGCAAAATAAATCATTGGAGATATCAGAACCCGGGTTTCTACATTGGGAGCTCTGGGTATATTGGAATGCCACTAGTTGCTAACTAGTTGAACAAAAATGAAACTTTAAACTGTTATGTATATCTATTTCAAAACTGAAACTTGAACTGAAACAAAACTTAAACTTTTAGTTGTATATTTTTCATACTTCAACACTTATACTTCCAAATTGAAATTATACATAAACCTAAATATAGGCAAACTGAAAAATTGAAATTTATTTTGTTTTCAAAATATTTATCTTTTATCTATGCTTTAAGGTAGTATGCCTTTGATTTTCTTTGCAAGCATTATTTTATCCTTGTTTAGGATGTTTTAGGAGATATATTTCAGTATTTGTTAAAAAGGATGAATGTTCGTTCAATATGGTTTTTGGTTTACCATCAAACTAGAATTGTATTGCTCTAAGTGTGTTGTAGTGTTCCTAGTGGAGTCATATTCTCCTATAGGGGAAAAGGGTTCATGGGATCTGCATAATGAGTTCTTAGCTTTACCATCCTTGTAGGCTTCTAGGAGTAAGCCTAAGTCTAGGGGGGGTGGATGTAGTGCCTGCCCCTAGTTCACATTTCTGTTATCATTGCCGAACTCTTTTAGGCAAGTTTTATGTTTGATGAGTAGTAGCATTATTTGGGATTATCAAATATTGTTATACATTTAGTTAATTATATGATGAGATTACTTGGTACTCTATATTTCATGGATGCATGATGATTATTATAGTGTTTTTAGTGATCGGTGATGTTTAGTTAGATGGATCATTATATGTGTTTTCTTATGGATACTTACTCCATACTACATGTCTATGGTGTGCATGTTTGTTTTCTTTATGTATGACATTTTTGATGTGGTTAAGGAAGGGAGTCATAATCACTTGCTAGTCGGGATCTACATGATGCACCACTTCCTGCCATTGCCTGTTTAGTTTAGTATATTGTGTTTGTACATGCATGGATTTTATGCAGGTTGCAGGTACCAGGTATCGACTTCCATGAATTGCTATGATGAGCATACCCTATCGCATTATCTCAACGGTAAGAGAGGGGAGATAAATTTTTAAGTCCAAATCCTAAACCTTTAAGCCATTTGTCGTAGAAAATTAGGACAATTATCTGAGTCATGTACCCTCTGAATGCATTGGATGATGTTAATTTGTGATTATAACCCTTAGTTTGATTTTGTCTATGGTTTTCTATGATGGGTTTCATATGTTGTTTTATGAATCTTTGGTACATTTTCTATTAATTGAGTTTAAATCATTAATTTAATTTTAAAAAAATGATATTTTAATATTTAATTATATTTAATTAATTAGGAAATTAATTAAATAAAAAGTTTAAATTTAGAATGTGATGATATTTATATAATTTAATAATAATATATTTAGAGTTCATTTTTAAATAAATGCTAAATATTATTATTATTTAAGTTAATAAATATTTTATCAATTAAGTTTCAAAAATAAATTTTAAAGTGAAAAGATATTAAATTTATTAAAAGTATTAAGTTTGCATGATGCATGCATGAGTTTAAAATATAAGAAATTAATTAAAAGATAAAATACGCGAATTTAATAAAGATATTTTTAATTGCACAAATTGCACATGAGATTGAAAATTAATAAATTAATTAAAAGAGAAGTCAAGTAAAAATTAAATAAAGTTATTTAATAATGCAATTAACGTGCATGGAAAAGATAAAGAAAAAATTAATAAAAGTTAATTTAAGGAGTTGAGTCTTGTGAGCAACGAGTACTCTAAGGTGAATGCACAATTAGTGCCCCGATTTGAGGAGAGAACTCCTTATCACCAATTGAGGGTTCATTTTTTAGGGAGATGGATTTTGGATGTGAATTTTGGAAGCAAATTTTGGAAGGGAATTTTTGGGGAAAGTTTCAGAGAGAAGTTTATGGATAGAAGCGAATCTCTGACAATTTTCGGGTGGTTGCGTATTAGCATTAGGTTGAGGTAGGGTCTTGTGTTTTGATCACTGATTGAATAAAGCAATTTGATATTCCTATCTACTTCGTGATTGTTATAAAAAAAACTTTGTCTTCTCAAATTTCTTTATACAAATCTGTCAATCTTTGTTTTGAATCTTTGCTGTTCATTTTCATCTGTATATAGGAGTTTAATGATCAATTAGAAAACCTTGCTGAGTTTATTTTAGGGAATTATATCTTTATTAAAAATAGGGTTGAATAAGAAATTAAACAAGTCTAAGAACCTCTTCATCATCAAATGTTGAAAATTGGGAATTTGGGTTGATAGGAAAACATATTTTTATTGTAGAATTTGGCTAGTTGATCCGGATTTCCATACCAAATCTATATTAGCAAAATTATTAAAAAAAATAATAATATAAAAAGAATTATATATATATATATATATATATATATATATATATATATATATATATATATATATATATATATATATATATATATATATATATATATATATATATATATATATATATATATATTGTATTGCATTGGATGGAAAATTGTGTTAAATCTTTATAAAAAATAAAAAATAAATAAATAATTAATTAAATAAATAAAACTAAAACTATTTACATAAGATTTTTTTTTTAAAAATATATTTAAAAAATAAATAAATAAATATATAAATGGGGAGGGGGTTTTACCCCCCTCTCACCTGTTCACCAGTGTAGAGCAGATGCCATTTGTGCGAGCTATAAATGCAACATGTTTTGTTATTAAAGTTTTTTAAAATTTTTTTAATATATTTAATTTAGTTTATATTAAATTTGTTTATTAATATATTTTTATTAATTAGTATTAATTTCATTAATGGTTATTTAATATATTAAATGCAATTTAATATATAAAAATATTAATAGGTTTTAAATTATAAAATGTGAATAAATTATTATTAATTATTATTTTATTAATAAATTAATAATTGTTTAATGATAATTTAATATAAATTATTTTAAAATAAACTATTGTCATGAGATCCAATAATATTAAAATTAATATTGTTAATTAAGTTACTATTAAAGTATTTTAGAATCATATATTATGAATTGTAATATATATATATATATATATAAAATGTAATTTAATTAAGATTAATTAATAAGGGAAGTTGTTTAATTAAGTCTAAAATTTATTAAATTATTATAATACTGATTTTAATGAAAATATAGATTGTTATATTTAAAGATCAACAAGTATTATTAATAATTTAATTATTATCCTTGGACTATTTTAGGACATTGACTTGAAATCAATTAGGGGTAATTGTGCATTTCATTTGTATATATGAATGGGATAATTTTGTAAGGGTAAACTATGGGTTTGATTTATTTAAAACATAAGTTCAACTGGAAATGGAAACGTCACATTAACTCAATAGTATATATCAATCAAATTGAACTGTGGGATTATTATGTTTTCTATGTATTGTCTATGCTTTTGGGTTTTGGGGTTGATCTAGCATTGACCAGTCTTAGATTGTTACTAAAGGCTTGCACTAGTACATTTGGGCCCATTTTCTGACCTTTATTGGTCAAAATTTTGACCCAATTTTTGACCAAATTTGACCAACCCATAGGTCAAAAATTTTTTGGTCCAAATTTCAACCAACCTATTAGTCGAAAACCTTCTAGAGCCATGAGGCAAGTTCTACCAGGAAGTGGTCATAATTTTGACCAATGAAGGAGAAATTTTGACCAATTAAGGTGGAAAATTTTGACCAATGAAGGTAGAAATTTTGACCAATTTTGCAAGAAAATTTTGCCCAATGAAGGTGGAAATTTCGACCAATCAAGGTGGAAAATTTTGACCAATGAAGGTAGAAATTTTGACCAATGATGCTAGAAAATTTTGACCAATAAATGTAGAAATTTTGACCAATGAACGTAGAAATTTTTGACATCTATAAGTAGGATGTCCCAACTTACTATAGTTGTAGCACCTCATGTTGCTAAAGTGGGATCCTATGTTGTTCTTACCATTCTCTACCACCATTGTTGGGTCCTCTACCTCTGCTAGAAGCTCCTCTCTAACTAGTCTCACTAGACTACTCACTCCACTTAGAGTCTCCATAGTTTCTTTGCTCAGTAATCCTACCACTAGAGCATCTCCTTGAACCACCTCTAAAATCCTTGCCTCTACCTCTATTCTTAGCACTAAAGTCCCCTTTCTTCCTTAGTTTTTCCTCCACCTTCCTAGCCATTTGAAAACAACTCTAAAGAGTGGTGAGGCTAACAAAACTCAGCTCATCCTATATGAACCATTTGAGGCCATTTAAGTACCTTGCCACCTTGATAGTATCTTCCTCTTGCACCCTTGACCTTAGTGCTAATTTCTTAAATACCTTGGTATAGGTAGCCACATCAAGTTCTTTCTTCCTAAGATTCTACCTCTTCTTATGGATTTGAATCTCATAATCCTCTGGTAGGCATGTCTCTTTGATCTTGGCCACCATTGCTTTCCAATTAGCTATAGGATTCTTCCCCTCACTTTTTCTTTCTTCTTGCACAAACTTCCACCATGTAAAACCTTTACCTTTCAACCTAGACTTACAAACCTCACCTTTGGGCCTCTATTATCCCTTCACACTCAAAGTAGTTCTCAGTGCTTTCAAGCCACTCTAAGACTATCTCTGCATCCATGTTGCCATGAAATAAAGACACATTCTCTAGATTCTTCCCTCTAAATGCTTTGAGGGATTTTAATGATGGTTCTTGCTCACCAAGTGGAGGATATGGTTCAAGGATTTCATCCTCCAAACTCACCTTCTCATTACCCTTTTTAATGTATTCATCTTCCTTAGCTTGGGCTGCATCCTCTATCTCTTTCAACTTATCTTTTACCTCCTCTAGGCCCTCATCTAGAAACCTAGTCTTTTCTTCTGAAGTCTTCATCTTCCTTAGCTTGGGCTTCATCCTCTATCTCTTTCAACTTGTCTTTTACCTCCTCTAGGGCCTCATCTAGAACCCTAGTCTTTTCTTCTAAGAGCTTCTTCTTCTCATCCACTTCCTTTACAATCTTTTCATTGGTCACCATCAAGGAAGATCCACTTGACTCAATGGAATACAACATGCTACCACAAGCCAAATCTTATGGCTCTAATACCACTTTAATGGGGAGCTTTTTCAACTAAGATCTTTCTAGATCTTCTTAAGATACCATTAGCCTACTGTAGATTTTTATATCTTAACCCTAACCTAGAGGATCCTTCTACTATCTCCTTACCCAAGAAACTCTCCCAGCAATTCAAAACTCAATGCCATTCCCCAAGTTCACTTAATATGCACTGTTTGGCCTAGTTTGCTAAAACTTCACCACAATGCACCAAGTGCTCCAAAAAAAGTTTGAACCCTCCCACTATGGTTCTTGGCTCATTTCCCATCATTCTATACCAACTTTTGAAGGTTTTCCCTCTTAAACCTTCAAATTGACTAATTAGGCCTTGTAGCCCTAAGAGCCCCTTTTAGCCCTCCTAGAAACAAGGAAAGTGCTATAACTCACAAAATACATTAACAAGGCACCTTGGTTTATACTATAATTTTGTTTCACATGACCAAACCTTGAAGATTTTGTAGGTCTTGGCCTCTAGTAATGTCCATACAATACAGATTCAGGAAACCCTACTTTTAAGAGTTTTAAGGGAAATGTTAGTGTTTCTTCTTCCACAAGTGTCAAAATCCTTATCCAACCTCCTCATTTTTTATAATACCTTTATACACTACTCCTCCATTTATAAGTAAATATTGATCCATATCAATCTAGTATTCCTCACAAATTGCTTTACAAGCTTATCTTTGCACCTTGCCAAGCTTGTCTACTTGTCTAGAGCTTGCTTGTAAAATTAGCAAAAGGCATTCCAAAAAATCCACAAACCATATTTAAAATATTTACAAAGGCTATTTCTTGGTCTCCAAGAGCCATGGTGATTAGACCAAGGACACTCAAGCTATAGCCCTTTTCATGTTTACTACTCAAAACTAGACAATAGGTTCACAAGAAACAAACAATTTTCTAAACCTTGTCAAAACCTCAATTGAAAGAAAAAAAACTATACAAAAATTCAAAAAATAAATTCAAGATGCTATTCCCTCAAAAATAGTCCTTCATCCAATCAAAAACTTTAACCCAATTCCAAAGCTATGCTTCTGATTCACAAAACTGTGTTGCTATAGGTGGTATCTATACATGTAGCTTTCCAATCCATCAAAATTATTTGGAAAAGTCTTAAATAAAATTCTTCTATCATCTTGTCCTATAGTTCAACCCATAACTGCCCCAAGTCATTGATTTTCAAAAACTACTTGAAAAGTTGTCATGCATTTTTTCAAAATTGCAAAGTTGTCAATGCAACTTTTTAACAACTTTTGCAATGTTGCTCCTAGACTCTCCTAATTGGCATAGGATGTTCCCAAAACTCCTAGGATGAACTTATAACACCTAAGGGCCATCTTGACACACTCCTTGTCCCCTTTTCTGATATTTCACTTCATTTTTCCCTTTAGAGAAATTTTTGCAATTTTCAACTATCAGGACCTAATTAGCCAAAATAGACTCCTAAACCAAAATCTACTAACTCAACACCTCCTAAGGACTCCTTGGGACATTATTTGAAGTCATTATTAACCCCATGGTTGGTTGGACCATCCACAAACCAAAAAACTAAACTTGGGGTTTTACTTTACCCTAGGCGCTCCTGTACCATGAAAAAATTTCAAATTAGTATGATACAAGAGATAAAATTCTTTATAGGATTACAAATACAACAGAGGAAGAAAGCTATATATATCACATTGTTTAAGTACAACAAGGAAATACTAAAAATATTTAGTATGGAAAATTCAAAACCCATTGGTATGATGATGATTACCAATTGTAAATTATAAAAGAAGATAATTCTAATGAGGTAAATGAAACACTGTATCAATCAATGATAGGAAATTTAAATATGTTGTTCATATCAGGCTAGATATTGCACATGTTGTTGGAATAGTTGCAATACTTTCATCAAATCCTAAAGATTCACACATGATCATTGTTAAAAGGATATTTAGATATTTAAAGGGAACTTTAGAAATGTTATGAGTTATGGTATGAAGAAAAAAGGTAATTTTGATCTCAACGTATATATACATATGTTGATTGGGCTAGAAATGTTGATGCTAGAAAAAAGTACAACTGACAGAGCATTCTATCTTAAATAGGTTAGTTTTATGGACGAGAAGGAAATAAAATTGTATTTCACAATCTATGGTTGAAGATGGATATGTTTTTGTTGTAATCAATTGTCAACAAATACTCTTAATCAAGAAAATATTGGAAGGAATACATGAGAAAGTAACATAATCTATTGTTATTCATTGTGACAACACTAGTGCTATAAACATATCAAAGAACTAGGATATCACCTATACCAGTTTGGACCAGGATATGTAGAAAGCCCAAGAGCAGATGGTTGAGGAGAACCAGAAGATTTATGAGGTAGCCCAAGCCATGCAAGATCTCGAGAGGAAGAATGAAGAGTAGTCCTCTTATTCTGTCTTTTTGTTTTTTTGCTGTATCTTTTTCGCTTTTGGTTCTGGCTTTTGCTAAGTACTGTTAAAAGATAATTTGTTTTTCTAGCCTTTCTATTGGCCTCTGTTGCTGGGTAGGCCTTGTGCTTATTATCAGCCATTAGACTTGTTTTTATCTAGCTGGGCTAATATTTCTTATTATTAGCCATGTCTATGTAGCTACTTTTGGGTTTTAGGGTCCTTGTAAAACCTATTTATCTTATCAAAAACATATCAAAGAACCTGGTAATGCATTCAAGAAATAAGCACATAGCAACAAAGTATCATTTTTTAATAGAGTGACTAATGGATGAAGAAGGAAGACTAGAATATAGTCCTATGAAGGAATGAGTTGCAAATATATAAACTAAGCCTCTACCTAAGGAAATTTTTGAATATCTATGAGGTAGAATGGGCATCTTACCCCTCTTGGTGATAAACCAAAGGAAGATGAAAGATACATTAGTTCATGACATAAATTAAAAATCATGAGCATGAATTAACATATAAGTGGACTACTCCACATAGGAAGAAGTCATGGAAAATAGAAGCATGAAAAACACAAGAAATAAATTAGAAATAGTATAATAACCAAAAATAGAACAACCAAGTACAAGACATATTAAGAAGTTTGATTGCCATTGACATTGTTGTTAAAAGGGGAGAAGGTGAGAATAGATACACACAAAAAAAGAGTGATGATCATTAGATAGGTACCAAGGAAGAAGATGAGATAATATAGGTAGAGTGTGTACAGACATAAGATTTGTAGAGAGAGCTACAAAGCCTAAACAAGAATAGTTTGATCAAGTATAAAATGAGATGTATACTTTAACGGGGAGTAATGTTCATTAGCAATTTGTGTTTAAATAGTGTGATGACTTGAAATAGATGGAGTTGATGCTTAGGGAAATAATGGAAGGGAAAAGGATTACTTCCATCTCTAGTATCAAAACTATTTGTCATCAATACCAAAGGGGAGACTTTTGGCATAACTAATTAATAATTTAATATGTTAAGAAGTTATAGATGTTGATTGGTATAAGGATGAAATAATTAGGATAATCAGTTATATTGCTCCATCATTCATATCAAATTTATTGGGATGTTGTTTTGACTTGTTACCACATATCTGTAGGAATAAAAAGTTGAGTTATAGTCCATGAGTAATGGTTTGCATAAAGTTTGAAGACAAGAATCAAATAGGGTAACAATTGGAACAAGACAATGAGAATATATGAATGATTTGAATGGTTCATCAAATCTATGAAGGAATTGTTGATTTGATTGTTGGATATTATTTATGAAGATGTTTATATGATTTTGTCAAGATAAAATTCTATAATGAGTATACATGATTATGATTTAATCAATTGGAAGGTACAATAGCTTATAAGTAAATTGGGCAGGCTTATAGGAAAAGAGAATGTTCTTATAGGTAAACTAGAAATAGACTTATTAGTAAACTAAGTTCTTATCAAAGATAATGATGAGTGAACTTATCAGAACAAAGAAGCTTGTTTGATTAAAGGATAATGTAATTAGGAAAAAAGTGAGTCTTATCAATGAATAAAGACTAGAATGTGAAGATTGAATTGTTATTAAAGAAGATGAAGTGCACTAGATAGATAGAAGGATCAGTCATAATTCAAGGAATGAGGCAATGACACAAAGCACAAGGAAAAAAAATTAAGGATGGATTGATTGAGAAGTTTCTACAAGGTTGAAATAATTTATAGAAAAGATGAGACATGAGGTTGATTGAATGATTAGATGAGTAAAAAGTTAATTTTGATTATTGGATTTAGGTTTAGAGTTTGTGATCAAAGATTTGATACTTAAGGAAGAAGAAGGAATAATTTTATTATTGCATTGTAGAATTGTGAATCAATATATTGTTAGTGTGGCTAGATATCAGAGAGAAGAAGGAAAGATAGAATTGATATTGTAGTGGATACAAAATCATAATAGAGGATCACATAGTGGCATCTTAATGTTTGAGGAACTATATTGGATCTAATTTAGTAGGGTAATGCAAACTATAAATTATTTGTTGGTCTCTCTAGCAATTATGAATGTAAAATCGCTAATCGAGTGGCCCTAACAGGTCTATTATAAAATCCTCTAACTAGATGACATTCTTGAAAGAGTGTCAAAAATCCTCTAACAAGGTTACTCATAATAGGGTAAAGACTTTAACAGGTCTCCAAGGAAATCCATTGACTAGGTAGCATTTGGAAGTGCTTTTGTAACCCATAACCATTAAAGCTCTTAACTGGGTGTATTGTAGAAGAGAACAAATATTTTTGGGCATCATTCTCATACTGTAGTTTTCACCCTAATAGGGTTTCCACATGAGATACATCTAGTGTTATTATTATGTGGATGGTATTTCATGTGTTGCATTTTAATTGATTTCTTAAACCAATATTATTGTTATAGATTAACGAATATCTAATCAGTGAATCATTTTGATGAATTTTAATTGGGTGTGTAAGTTTTATTGGGTTGGTGATTAGTTATTCAACCCTCCCCTTTCCCCAACCCAAGTATTCATTCCTATACCTACATTCTTTGTACCTTCAACAAATTTCCTAGCTTCCTCAGTTGCTATTTTTCCTTCAAGGTCTTCACTCATTTTGATTGGTTGGATTTCAAGTTTGTTACTTTGTCTTTGAGATTCTTAATCTTTTCCATCAATTATCTAATTACTTCAAAAATAATGGACATGTCTTCTTTAGATAGTTGATCAATATAAGCCTGGCTTTCATTTAGCCTATTAATTAGTTCTCTTCTCATAGTTGTGGATTTTCTCATCTTCTTCTACAACTCTTGAATCAACTTGTTAGCACTTTCAAGTTTCTTCTCATTACCTTTCAATAATTGTGGATCTTTCCTCAATATGTTAGGATTATTACTAAGAGGACCAATGGTTTGATACCAATTTTTTGGGTTCTTAACTACTTAGAGGGGAGGTGAATCAATTCTAATAGGTAACTAAAAACTTCTACCACTCATTTGCTAACTTGAAATATTAACTTCCAAAGAGTAAGGTATATAATCAATGCTAAAAAATAAAAGATAATAACTGTAAACTACCACATAGTCATCACACATGAGACAATGATTTTGGTATCGTGGAAACTCATGTTAGAGGGTGAACACCATAGTGGGGAAGATACTGACAAGCTCACTACTTTAGTAAATGAGTTTCTTGTTAGGAGCTTGCAATTGTCCTTTCTAAGGGTTCACTCTATTATGAATGATTTTTACCTTGTTATAATTACAAATAGATCTAAGTCAGGATCTACTTTGTTAAAGGATTTTAACTACTCTTTTAAGAAATTTCCTAATTAAGGGATTTACAACTAGAACTTGTTAGGGTTCACCAAATTTAGGAATTTAGCTATTGAAAGTGTTAGGGAACAACTAAATCATTGATCTAGATATGGTACTCCTTACCTATCAAATCCAATTATTTATCATCTCTTCTCCATTTATTCTTTGTTTTGTATCTTGATTGCAACCTTCATACACTTTGTTGGTCTTCTTAGTTCACTCTAATCTCTTTGCATGTCTCTTAACTAAATTAAACCTTATTTTTTAACTATTAGGTTAGGAATAAAATTTTCCTCTTAATCTTGACCATTCATTCAAACCTTAATGATCTAGGTCTCAATCTCTTTAATCATATTACATATTTCTATGTCTCAATATGATTTATTCTAACCATGTGGACCTTCAACTAGATTTCTATGTCAATTACTTAGTATAGTCAAAATGTATAACATTTCCCAATACATTTCTTTACTGTTGTCTTATACTAATCACATGAACCAACTAATGTCAATATATCATCTTTTGACTTTCAATCTTAGTTACCCAAATATCCAACTGTACCTCTCAATGATCTTGAATTTCTAAGTTTCCTCAAGTGGTCTTCCTTTACTTGACATCTGGAATAATTCAAATTGTTTACACTAGCAAACCAATTAGGTTGTGGTTGTAAATATGTAGTGAGATAATCACTTAGATTCTATGCATGTGATTGCATCTCTTAATTCTTCTTCTTCCTTGACCATTGTGAAGGTGCTCTGCAAACTATCAATTTCTCAGTTGTATTCACTGATCATAGATTTATTCACTACTCATTATACCTTCATTGTTCATGTTCTTATTTTGAGTTTTATCCCTTTACCAATCATAGGTGTTTCCATGGTGCCAATAGTTTCCATCAATGGAAACCATATATCATCATTATGCTTTTACCAATCTTCTACCATAATGTTCCATCATAATGTCAACATAAGGGTTAGGTTAGGGTTAAAGTTAGTAGTTGTATGCTCTAATTAATTAACTATGAACCATTTAATTAAAAGGGGGATTTAGGTATTAATTTAAATATATCATGAATTTATTCAAATTAATAGAGGAATAGAGATTCAATGAATTATTTGACTGTGTTATTATTTAGATAATTAATTGGACTATAGTTAACTTATTAAATTCATTAATTAATAGGATGAAATAAATTGATTGATCAAATATTACTATATTGTGTAATTAGATTTAGGTGTCTACAATATAAAGATATCACTTGCTTCTACATATATAATTTATAGTGTGTTTTCCTATGTTCCTTGGTGTTTTCCTTGTACTCCATTAGTACCTGGAAATATGAGGTTGTAAATCATGAAACTTCTTCTATATATCATATCTAAGTTATTTTTAGAATGTAGGGATGATAAAAAGTGTTGCTGACATTTAGGCCACCCTTCGATGTTGAACAAAAAAATTGTGTTCATATGTTATTCTTCATATTTTATCCATGTTATTTGTGATTAAACATCCCATAAGACCATGTATATCATTCTCTTGGTTTTGATGCTAATTCATAGGATCTCCCCGACTTTCTATGGATATTGTAGACAACATGTGTTATCCATAGAAACATCTCATATGTTAACATGCCACAATATGTTTTCTCTCCATAGAATATCTCATGCTCACCATTGAGAAGCATGGTCCATTCTAGGGTTGGTATTTTATATATGTATGTCTGATTATCTTTTTACTTAATAGTTATGTTGTGTCTACACTATAATTGTTTCTCAAAATTTTGATTTTTATCCTAATTCTTACCTTTGTAGGGTTCATTCTACTATCTTATCTATGTATTGTGGGGGCCAATCCATTATTGTATTTCAAAATTACCATATCATACACTTATATTTTTTTCTATGCATACCAATGCAATCTAAGTCTCTCTATCACATCCCTATGCATATTTTTCTACATGTTTGGTGCATGTCTAAGTTATCATGCTATTGCATACCTATCTAGATTTTGCTAGACATTTTAGTATACCATCTAAGTCCCCATATCACATGCCTATATTTTTCCTACACGTGTTGGTGCACAATCCAAATCACCCTATCATATGGTTAAATATAATTACACAACTTGCCACCCATATCAAGGTATACCATTGATGTTTTTTAATCTATAGATTATCTTTATCATCTAGCATTCTCATTTTCAACTTGTGTTCTATGTGCAACTTATCAAAGGTTTAGGACTTTCTAGCTAAGGGTAACCATTTGCAAATATAATTCATGTAGGTTAGAGTAAATTTTCTTAGTTTATCTCACATATCTCTCTCTATTGTGATATGATCTCTAAAGTGGGGGGAAATGTAATGTTGTAAATTTTTACCACATAGAAATTTCTCATTTCGTAACACAAAATTCCATGTCTCCCTCCATGTTCATCCATTATGTCTTTTCACTATCCACTTGGAATTCCAATCATGGGACTCAGTCAACATTGGATGCATTTATAGTGTGAAGACATCCACATGGTCCACACTCATCTCATGAATCTGAAGACATGTAGAGTATTATAGAGGCATTAAAAATTTCTGATCTATAGTGTAATGATAGATTCCTCCACCTATTGATGCCCATATTTGAATTCTAACCATTATAATCTTGGTTTTAATCTCCATTTATGCTTCTTCACAATCTTGGTACTCTTATTAGTCATTATTTTTCCTTATCAGTGCTTCACACCCAATTGTAGCTCTCTCCAATCCATTTTCACAACTTCTTGTTACATTGGGGGATGATCTTTCTTATGATTTGTTGATCATCCACAGTGTGAAGACATCCACATGGTCTACACTCATCTTGTGAATCTGAAGACATGTAGAGTATTATAGAGGCAATAAAAACTTTTGACCTACAATGTAATGATAGATTCCTCCACCTATTGATTCCCATATTTGAATTCTAACCATTATAATCTTGGTTTTAACCTCCATTTATGATTCTTCACAATCTTGGTACTCTTCTTAGTCATTATTTTTCCTTATTAGTGCTTCACACCCAATTGTAGCTCTCTCCAATTCATGTTCACAACTTCTTGTTACATTGGGGCATGATCTTTCTTATGATTTGTTGATCATCCTTTCCTTTACTTGTCTAAGCCTCATATTTGTATTGGTGAAGGGATGTTGCTCACACTATTTTATCTATTTTTTTTCAAAGTCACATTTCTTTATTGTTATCTTGAATGATTATTATGTATTAAATTCCTATTTGATTATCCATCACCATTTTATCACGTATAATTAATTGTTATGGAGTTGGAAACTTTGAAGTAGGAATATGACAAAGGTAAGTTCCCAAATAACCAACCAACATTTTATTATTTTTCATGTGTGTAGCTTCCTAATGAAGAATCTGTGGAATGCTACCTAAATCTCGTGTAGAATTTTCCTATTCCTTTCATCTCATAGCTTTATTGTAATTTTTTAAATTACATTTTTTTATCACATACAACTTCATTTCATTAGTTTACATTTGTTTATTCTCTTACTTTTTCTTTAATTTCACTTCATTTTGTACTCATGTTCATAGAGAATGAACATGTTTTGTGAATTTGTTTTCAATTTGTGTTTTCATCCTTGATTGATGTATTGTCCAAGGTAGTAACCTCATAATTTTGATATTTTCTATTTTTAATTGGAACTTTTGGTTCTATAGTTGAAATATATTTTTTCTATTGAACTCCTCTAATTATTTAAATTTATGGGTATTTAGTATCTTAATTGATTTAATTATCTTAATTCATTCATATCTAGCATTGTAATTCTTCAAAACCTCTTTATCACACTTAGTGTATTGATCCTCTAGCCAATGTAGAATGGTCACCAAAAGAGGGTGCAACAATAGATAGTGTTGGTAAAAGGATCCTTAACAAGGACATCTTGGTTGTGGTGAAGAAGGAACAATAAGTTATTAGAAGAAGAAAATTGAACTATTCTATTCAGTTGTATTATTTTCAAAAGCACACCATAACAATTCAATCGTGGGGTCCTTTTGAGTATCATCATTGATCTCATGTTTATTTCTCACATCCAAGAACAAAAATACTAGAAATCAACCATCACACTATGCTAATATCAATGGTGATGAAATAAGACAATAAAAGAGATATGCTCCATCTACTCTCCCAAACTTTGTTTTCTCTCCCAAAATTAGAACTATATAAATGAAAATATATGTATTCATCAAAATATCCAAGCATGTGTGCACGCACGTGCATGCGCACACACACACACATTCATATTCAACAAGATTGTTCTTAAGTGGTTCTTCATTAATAAGTATTTGTTATATTATTAAAATAATTATTGTAATAGAAAATAAAAATCAATGTACTATGCTCCATCTACTCTCCCAAACTTTGTTTTCTCTCCCAAAATGAGAACTATATAAATGTAAATATATGTATTTATCAAAATATCCAAGTGTCCGAGCACATGCACGCACACACACACACACACATTCATATTCAACGAGATTGTTCTTAAGTGGTTCTGCATTAATAAGTATTTGTTATATTATTAAAATAATTATTGTAATAAACAATAAAAATCAAAGTGCTAAATAGTAGAGTTATGAGATTAAGTGAGAAATCAGGTAAATCAGGTCACAGTTCAAATGTATTCCTAGCAATCTATGTAGTTCTTGTCATCAGGAATAAATTCTCTGCAAGAAGTACAAGTAGATGTTATAGCTAATTCCATGCACCTATAAATCTTAAATGGTACATTAGATTTCACCATGTTTTCTTTTGTTTCTTATATATGTGACTTAACTTCTTATAGCTATTGTTTTGACACTTTGATAGTAATAATTCATGTTGTGAGATTTTTTATGTGCACAAGAGTAAAAAAGTGATAATTTCAATGTGTTGAATGATGAATTCTTAAAGATGCTCTAAGAACTGTACACTAGAATCACCCTAATAATTGTTAACGCTTTTGTACACAAAAGCCCTAGTAATTATGTATTGCAGGTACCAATAGGATCGTATAAAATTAAACTCTATAAATTCAAACAATTTTAAAGCTAAAATAGATGACTATTGATACATGAAAATATATATATTAAAATTTTAGTTGTCATTATTTTATTTCTTTAAGGTAATAATCAAGAAATTGTTTGAAAAAGAAGTGAAAAGTGGACTACTAGAATCCTTAATATAATATATAATAAAACATATTTTTAATTTACAAACTTCTACTCATTCAAGAAATTATGCGATTCTCTCATCATGAATAAATATAGAAAGACTTATTTTAATGTTGCATAATTAAGAAACACATTTCATAGAAACAAATCAAAATCAAAGAACCTTGTCACTATCGATTCTAATAAAGCTAAGGAGCGAGATGATTAACATGTGTTTGTTGAAACCATCTGCATCATCCTTAATGCTGCAGAGTTAGTCATGGAACCCATGTGAATTGTGAATTACTATGGTTGTGGCCACAGTTGCTCCCTTGGTGGTAGGAAAGACTTGTGTCAATGCATAATGGCAAATAATTCTAGTGGACATCATAATCTTCTTGTGAGTTTCGGAGAAGCAGGAATGGTTGTTCCTCCATCTCTTAAAGTTTGATAATGATCTCAGTGGATTTCACAATCATACTCACAAATGGTTGACACACCATCTCTTATTAAAAATATATATCAAAGTTCAATAATATATTTGCAGTAGATTTCATAATCTTCTTGTATGCGTCCATTTCTTTTTAAATGAAGCAAAGTTTATCTGTTTGTGGGTTGTCGATCTGCTGAATATTTCAGGTACAAAAATATATTCAATTTTAAATTGAGTTGGACAATGTTTAGACATGCGTTTTGAGTTGGATACTTTGTTTTTATTACATTATTTAGAAGAATGTAACAAAAATAATAAAAACGAACAGAGAGACGGTGTACAATGAAATGTCGGCAGAGATGGAGATGGTGATGTGCAGATAAGTAGTCTACTTTTCTCTTTTTTACTGATGTTTCTTTAACTCGTTCTTTGTGATGATGTGGTATGAATCCCTGCAATTATAATTAATATTCATTTTATCGTTTTCACATTTCTGGGTAAAGTAGACTACGCAAACAATATTCTTATTTTTGTTCTTTCTATTTAGTGTTAATTATTTCAATATTTAAATAATCAAAAGTGGTTTTAAGTATTATTTAACTGATGAATAACTTTTTAATTTTTGTATGAACAAATTTGAATGTTGATTATTGATTGGATAGTTTTGAGGTGGATCTTTGTCAGTTTCTAGAAAAGAAAAATAAAAGGACAACGTAAGAAAAGAACTTGACTAGAAATAAATAATAAAAAGAACAAAAGAACACGTACAATGAAAGGTTGGACCAACTAAATTATTTTGAAGTAAATCTTTGTCAGTCTATATAAAAAAATAAAATGAAAATTAGTCAAAATATTTCCATATACCTACTATATCTTTTAGTGCTTAACTTTAGGGGGGATAGAATATAAAAGATACTTCATTTTGAAGTGTGATGCTTATTGTGACATCAGAAACAACTATGTTAATGGCTTGACAATGACATTACCTCTAAACCATGCAAAGGATGTTGAAGTGGTTCCCAACCTTGAAACACCCTTATAAGCATTTGGCATTTGGATTGTAAATTCTCAAAGACACTTGCAAGTGATTTCAATGTCATAGTACCTACCACAACACTTTCCTGGATTCTATCCAGTGGCTCCCATAATATCCTCTATGTTGTGTAGCTTTTATTTCTATCATGCAATCTCTTTCTAAAGCCACTCCTTCTGCTTCACTCTCGTGCCTTAAATTTTGATTATCAAACTTCTAAACATCTGCCTCTACCTTATCTAAAATCAACTTCACATTGGATTGTAACTCTTGCATAGATGTTTGATAACTGATAACTTTAATTTCAACATTCAAGGTTTCAAGATTGGTCAACACCCTCACTTGCATACCTCTCATGTCAAGCACTTTTTGTACTATTTCAACACCATGTTCTTTCTTCTGAGATAACAATTCTTCAGGTGCATTTTCTTATAAAATATTAATTTTGTTGAACAATTGTAAACTCTTAGAAAGTACATTTTTGTTTTCATGTATGTATGTATATATAATAATGAAAAATAATAATGTTTTCATGTATATAAAAATAATAACTAACATTACCATTGTATCATATAATAATGAAGTAAACATCCCAGTTAATCAACAACTACACCAATTTAATTACTATTTAAAATGGTTATCTGTCCTGCACCTAGGTTAATCTATGATCTTGCCTACTATTATCTAATTTTGGAGTATAGTCATTGTCTCAAGAAAGATCAAAGAACTATTGAGATAGCCGATCTTGTAACGACAAACACAATAGACATTATTTAAAAATTCACAAAACCTACCATCAGAGAAGAGGTATCCCTCTGAATAAATCTGATCTTTCTCTTAACTAGGCTCTGATACCATGTTAAAGATCCCATTTAAGATCAGTGTTCTGATTATTCATCAAGTCAAAAATCACCAAGCATGGCATGAAAGGATATCTCTTAGCTTTGAGAAATTGGTATAAGTATGTTATAAAGGAGACGTGTCATGAAAGGACATGTCTCCATGATGTGGAGCCATGCTTCTTCATGGCATGGCTTCATTGTTAACTAATCAAATCATAACAATGGACCAGATCAGATTAGTTAAAACTTTAACCAATATTATTATAAGCTTAGGTTGTTGATATGCATAGAAGAAGAATGGATAATATACTCGATCCGGTCATGTATCAACATTATTGTATTCGATCCTTTCTTGATCGATTCTATGCATGAATATCAGATCATTACTTGATTAAAATAAAATAAAGGATAGCAATCAATACTTGAATAAGAGTACTACATTATGATATTTAGTCATTGTGCTAGCCTCTAATATTTCTAAAAATAATGATTCTTTGGTGACTAACATATACCAAACTGATCAAAATAATAAAGGATTTGATACTGATATGATGCAGAGGGGATTGTGGCTTAACCAACCAAACACATTTTTTCTTAACAAGGTCTTAATGACCATCTAATAGTCTACTCATTAGTGGCCTTCCTAAGGTATCTCACAAGACAATCCAACAATTCTTGGTAGAGTTACAAACTTTCCAACCAAACAAATTAGGATATAATCAAATTATAATTTCTCATAGAGAATGAATGTGTTTATATGTTACTTAGATCCAACATGTAACCATAGATGCTTTGGTTCTTGTCCATGAAAAAACCCACAATCCAATTTGCTGCATTAAGGGCTAAAAGAGTCATGATAAAATTAGCCCTGCTAATGAGGTATTTGAGTTTTTTATACTACAAATCCTAAATGACCACCAAATTAAATTGCATATTTAGAAACTCTTTTCAGGCTATGAAATAGTATGAAAGATTGGGAATTTGGTTTTTCTCCTAACTCTCTTCACCTAGATTGAGCAAGATTAGGCCCGATTTGTAGATTTAGGACCAACTCAAATGTATCCTTTTGGCATAGGGTGAAATCATTTGTTAGAAAAAGAGTGAGTTGATTGAATGCTTTGTAAACATACATGCAATGTGGAGAACTATTTAATTAAATTCCTGGAAGTAACAACTACCCATAGAATGAAATGATTGCATCCTTTGCATAAAATGTTTTTTGACAAGGCCTTACGATCTTTGATTTTTCAAAAATAATATTGATACATCTCCATAGAAAATGTTGAACCATAGGTAATGTGCAAGCTATTTAGTAGAAATTCCAAAGATATGGAGATCTAAAACTTGAACGTCAATTGTATGTTGATTGTATGATAAAATGCCTAGTAGAAATGTGGTAGCATAGATTGAAATAAATTCATTCCATTTGACATAATGCCGCAAAGAGTAGTCATCTTGAGAAATGACAAGAACTGACTTCAATATTTGCACAAAATGGATTTGTTGGATAGATTTTATAAACTTTTGAGTTGTTTCACATAAACATCTATATGAAGTGAAAGTGACTTGCAGATGGAAGTTTTTGTGAGGTTCAAACAATGAGATTAAATATATTGAATAGGTTACTTCTAAAATTTTATGATTTCTTATATGTTTCTATTGTGATCTTTGAGTTAGCTGTTGAACTTTTGTAAATTTTTTCATTCCCAAAAATTTTGATTGGAGTTTCTTGATTAGACATTTTTACATTCTATACTAGTTGTGAATAATTTTGAACAAAAGAATGTATTTACCATAATTCAACTAATCGTATGCATTAATGTACATTCATCATCTTCTCTTTAATTTAAACCCATCAATTTGATTACAAGATGAGCCAAATGCAAATTGTAGATTGTTTTGAAGTCTCTACAGTTGGCCATATGTTTTAAAAATACCATCAGCTAGAAATTGACACTGATTCTCATGAGAAGAACTATAAGTTCATAAGTCCAATTCATAACACAAACCTTCAACTAGTTATCAATTTAGTCTTGAATATATACTTAACATTTGTTGGATCCACAGTGAAAAAGAGTTTGAAACCTAAGGGGCTTACCTTGAATGTGGGTATTTTTATTACAGGTCTATGGCCTAAAACAATAATTTTTTAATATAAATTTATCAGCAGGTCGTCATAATTGTGACAAAAGAATCTGACAAATTTCTATTGCACCCTTGGCATTGTTGTCACACATTGTCACAACTACAATGGGCATGCCAAAACTATGACATCTATCTGACGGGGTCCAATTTTGCATTTTTTTGCATGGGTGATGGTTGTAATTCAGGTCCAAATGTTGTAGTGGTAAACCTCTTAACCATCATATTGTAGAAGAGAACAAATGTTTTTGGGCATCATTCTCACATTGTGGTTTTCACCCTAATTGGGTTTCTGCATGAGATACGTCTAACACTATTATTATGTGGATGGTATTTCATGTGTTGCATGTTACTTTATTTCTTAAACCAATAATATTATTGTAGATTAAATAATATCTAATTGGTGAATCTGTTTGATGAATTTTAATAGGGTGTGTAAGTTTTATTGGGCTGCTGATTACTTATTCAACACTCCCCTCCCCCCCTCCCCCCCACCCAAAGTATTCATTCCTATACTTGCACTCTTTGCATCTTTAAAAAATATCCTAGCTTCCTCACTTTCTCTTTTTCCTTCAAGATCTTCACACATTCTGACTGGTCGGATTTCAAGTTTGTCACCTTATCTTTGAGATTCTTACTCTTTTCCATGAATTCTACAATTACTTCTTCAAATTATTTGTACATGTGTCCTTTATATAGTTGATCAATATAGGCTTGGGTTTCATTTAGCCTATTAGTGATTTCTCTTCTCGTACTTGTGGATTTTCTCATCTTCTTCTACAACTCTTGAATAATCTTGTTAGCACTTTCACATTTCTTCTCATTGCTTTTCAATATTTGTGGATCTTTTCTCAGTTTTTTAGGATTATTACTAAGAGGACTAGTGCTTTAATACCAATTTTTAGGGTTTTAAACTTCTTAGAGGGGAGGTGAATCAATTCTAATAGTTAACTAAAAACTTCTACCACAAATCTGCTAACTTGAAATATTAACTTCCAAAGAGTAAAGTATATAATCAGTGCTAACAAATAAAAGATAATAAGTGTAAACCGCCACATAGTCATCACACATAAGACAATGATTTTGGTATCATGGAAACTCATGTTAGAGGGTGAAAACCATAATGAGGTAGATACCCACAAGCTCACTACTTTAGTAAATGAGTTTCCTTACATTCAGATTAGCAATTACCCTTTCTAAGGCTTCACCCTATTAGGAGTGATTTCTACCTTGTTAGAAGTACAAATAGATCTGCTAGGATCTACTTTGTTAAATGATTTTAAGTACTCTTTTAAGAGCTTACCTAATTAAGGAATTTACAACTAGAACTTGTTAGGGTTCACTAGATTTAGGAATTTAACTATTATAAGTGTTAAGGAACAACTAAATCATTGATATGGATATGGTACTCCTTGCCTATCAAATTAAATTATTTATCTTCTCTTCTCCATTTGTTCTTATTTTGTATCTTGATCACAACCTTCATACACTTTTTTGGTCTTCTCAATTCACTCTACTCTCTTTGTATGTCTCTTAACTAAATTAAATATTTTTTTTGAACTATTAGGTTATGAATAACTTTTTACTCTTAATCTTGACCATTCATTCAAACCTTAATCGTCTGTCTCAATCTCTTTAATCATATTACATATTTCTATGTCTCAATATGATTTATTCTAACCATGTCAGCCTTCAACTAGATTTTCATGTCAATTACTTAGTATAGTCAAAATGTATAACATTTCCCAATATAGTGCTTTAGTGTTGTCTTATATTGATCACAGAAACCAACCAATGTTAATACATAATCTTTTGACTTTCAATCTTAGTTACCAAAATATCCAACTATACCTCTCAATGATCTTGAATTTCTAACTTTCCTCAAGTGATCTTCCTTTAAGTGATATTTGAATTGTTTACACCAACAAACTAATTAGGTCGTGGTTGTAAATATCCAATGAGACAATCACTTATATTCTATACATGTGATTGCATCTCTTAATTCTTCTTCTACCTAGACCACTATAAAGGTTCTTTGCAAACTGCTAGTTTCTCAGTTGTATTCATTGATCATAGATTTATTCACCACTCATTATACCTTCATTGGTCATGTTCATATTTTGAGTTTTATCCTTTTACTGATTATAGGTGTTTCCATGGTGCCAATAGTTTCCATCAATGACAACCATATATCATCATTATGCTTTTACTAATCTTTTGCCATAATGTTCCATCATAATGCCAACACAAGGGTTAGGTTAGGGTTAAAGTTTGTAATTGTATTCTCTAATTAATTAAATATGAACCATTTAATTAAAAGGGGGATTTAGGTATTAATTTAAATATATTATGAATTTATTCAAATTAATAGAGGAATAGGGATTCAATGAATTAGTTGACTATGTGTTATCATTTAAATAATTAATTGGACTATAGTTAACTAATTAAATTAGTTAACTAGTAGGATGACATAAATTGATTAAATATTATTATATTGCATAATCAGATTTAGGTGTCTACAATATGAAGATAACACTTGCTTCTCCATATATAGTTTACAATGTGTTTTCCTATGTTCCCTGGTGTTTGCCTTGTACTCCATTATTACTTAGAAACATGAGATTGTAAAGCAAGACACTTCTTCTAAATATCATATCTTTAGCTTTAGAATGTAGGGATGATGAAAAGTGTTGCTGTCATTTAGGCCACCCTTTGATGTTGAACCAAAAAATTGTGTTCATATGTTATTTTTCATATTTTATCCATGTTAGTTGTGATGAAACATCCCATAATACCATGTATATCATTCTTCTTGGTTATGATGCTAATTCATATGATCTCCATGTCTTTTCATAGATATTGTAGACATCATGTGTTATCCATAGAAACATCTCATATGTTAACATGCCACAAATTATTTCTCTCCATAGAATGTCTCATGCTCACCATTGAGAAGCATGGTCCATTCTAGGGGTGGTATTTTATATATGTATATTTGGTTATCTTTTTACTTAACACTTATGATGTGTCTACATTATAATTGTTTCTCACAAATTTGATTTTTTACTCTAATTCTTACCTTTGTGGGGTTCATTCCACTATCTTATCTATGTATTGTGGGGGGCAATCCATTATTGTATGTTAGTATCACCATATCATACACCTATATATATCTTTCTATGCAAACCAGTGCAATCTATGTCTCCCTATCATATCCCTATGTAGATCTTTCTACATGCGTTGTTGCATGTCTAACCTATCATGCTATCACATACCTATCTAGATTTTGCTACGCATTTTAGAATACCATCTAAATCCTCCATATCACATGCTTATTTATCTTTTCTTACGCATGCTGGTGCACAATCCAAATCACCCTATCATATGGTGATATATAATTACAAACTTGCCACCCATATCAAGGTATACCATCGATGTTTTTTATCTATAGATTTTCTTTATCATCTAGCATGCTCATTTGTAGCTTGTGCTCTATATGCAACTTATCAAAGATATAGGGCTTTCTAGCTAGGGATAACCATTTACAAATATAATTCATGTAGGTTAGACTAATTTTTCTTAATTTATCTTACATATCTTTCTCTATTTGTGATATGATCTCTAAAGTGGGGGAAAATGTAATGTTGCAAATTGCACTGTAGAGAAATTTCTTATTTTGTAACACAGAACTCCATGTCACCCTCCATGTTCATCCATTAGGCCTTCTAACTATCCACTTGGAATTCCAATCATGGGACTCAGTCCATATTGGATGCATTCACAGTGTGAAGACATCCACATTGTCCACACTCATGTTGTGAATCTTAAGATATGTAGAGTATTATAGAGATATTAAACACTTTTGACCTATAATGATAGATTGATCCACCTATTGATACCCATGTTTCAATTCTAACCATTATAATCTTATTTTTAACCTCCATTTATGTTTCTTCACAATCTTGGTACTCTTCTTAGTCATTATTTTTCCTTTTTGGTGCTTCAAAACCATTTCTAGATCTCTCCAATCCATTTTCACAATTTTTTGTTACATTGGGGCATGATCTTTCTCATGATCTGTTGATCATCCTTGCCTTTAGTTGACTAAGCCTCAAATTTGTATTGGTAAAGGGATGTCGCTCGCACTATTTTATCTTTTTTTTTCTAGAAAATTATATTTCTTTATTACTATCTTGAATGATTATTATTTATTAAATTTCTATATAATTATCTATCACCATTTTATCATGTATAATTAATTGTTGTGGAGTTAGAAAAATTAAAGTAGGAATATTATTGAGGTCAGTTCACAAATAACCAACCAACATTTTATTATTTGTCATGTGTGTAAGTTCTTGACAAAAAATGTGTGGAATGCTACCTTAGTAGACTATAAAATCTCATCTAGATTTGGCCTCTTTCTTTTCATCTCATAGCTTTATTAGAACTCTTTAAATTACATATTTTTATCACATAAAACTTCATTTCATTAGTTTACATTTGTTTATTCTCTTACTTTTCCTTTAACTTCACTTCATTGTTGTACTCGTGCTCGTAGAGAATGAACATGTATCATACATTATTTTTAAATCTATTTTTTCATCCTTGAATGACATATTATCCAAGGTAGTAAGCTCATAATAATTGATATTTTCTATTTTTAATTGGAACTTTTGGTTCCATAGTTGAAATATTTTTTTCTATTCAACTTCTAATTATTTAAATTTATGGGTATTTAGTATCTTAATTCATTCATGTCTAGCATTGTAATTCTTCAAAACCTCTTTATCACACTTAGTGTATTGTTCCTCTAGCTCATTAGAGAAATAGTAGAAGTGAGGAGGTGCAAGGAATTACTCATCCCTTGAGATTTCCATTGTTCTTGAGGTTGTTAAACTTTTCCTTCTCCACAGATTCTCCTAGCCAATCTAAAATGGTCACCAAAAGAGGGTGCAACAAAATATAGTGTTGGTAAAGGATCCTTAACAAGGACATCTTGGTTGTGATGAAGAAGGAACAATACTATTAGAAGAAGAAAATTGAACTATTATATTCAATTGTATTATTGTCAAAAGCACACCATAACAATTCAATTGTGGGGTCCACTTTAGTATCCTTGTTGATCTCATGTTTATTTCTCATATCTAAGAACAAAAAAGATAGATTGTGATTAAATAAGACAATCAGAGAGTTTTGCTCCATCTACTCTCCCAAACTTTGTTTTCTCTCCCAAAATTAGAACCATATAAATGTAAATATATGTCTTTATCAATATATCCAAGCACGTGCATGGGCGTGCACACACACACACACACATATTCATAATCAATGAGATTGTTCTTAAGTGGTTCTTGATTAATAAGTATTTGTTATATTATTAAAATAGTTATTGTAATAAATAATAAAAATCAAACTACTAAATAGTAGAGTTATGAGATTAAATGGGAAATCAAGTCATGGTTCAAATGTTTCCTTGATATATGGAGTTTTGAAACGGGCGATGGAGTCTCTGAGAAGCGTTGGTTGCTGGCTGGGCTAGGGTTTTTCCCCTAGCCTGTTCTTGGTGTTTGATCTTTACTATTTTTCTATTCTGTTTGGATTGTTAGCTACTGGACATAATTTGCGTCGGTGTTTTTGGAGATCTTCTGCAGTCAATTTTGGATTGGGGGTTTTATTGTTTGCACGGCAGGGCCTGGGATTTCTTCTTCGTTGGTGAGAACAGATGGTTCTTCTCCAACTATGCATGCAATGCGATCTGAATCGTTTTATTCAGGGGAGAGCTCCAAGCTGAAAAAAGTTAATGGTTGTCTTCCGCGTAGCCATGATCGCCCTGTTCTGGTTATTCCTCCAATGGCTGTAATGGAGGACATTGATTATTGGACCAAGCATGCTTTGATATGCAAATTTCTTGGAATCCGGATTTCCCTATCTGCTCTTGAGGCATGGATCCACCGCTCTTGGCAGGTGGAAGGCAATATGGAGATTATGTTGGCAGGGAATAGTTATTTCTTTGTTGTATTCTCTTGCATGTCTGATCATGATCGTGTTTTTGAAGGAGGCCCTTATTTCTACAACAATGTGGGGTTATTTGTCAAACCTTAGCATTCAGGTTTTAATTCTGTTGAGGATCTCCCTTCAACAGTGCCAGTTTAGGTTCGCTTGCCTCGTCTTCCCTTGGAATTTTGGCGTGAAGACATCCTTCGACAAATTGCTGCTTTGTTGGGGAAGCCAGCTGCAATCTTACATCAAACCCTCGATAAAAAGGTTATTTCTTTTGCTAGAATTTGTGTTGAAATTAATTTGAATAACCCATTACCAGATTCTCTGGAAATTTGTCTGGGGGATTCTTCTTGGGTGCAGCAGTTAGATTATGAATCCCTCCCTTTCCGTTGCCGGATTTGTCATGAGTATGGTCATTTACTGCGGCAGTGCCCCCATAACTCGAGTTTCAAAGGAGTGGATCAGTCTATAGTTGGAAATGCTGGTGGTTTGGCAGATACTACAGGGAAAGGACAATCTCAAATGGTTAATACTACCAAGGGGATGAATCCACAAGATGCTACAGGTAAGGGTAAGGCTCCAATGCAGGATAAGGATGGATTTACCCCTGTTCATCCTCGAGCTAAGGGATGTGGTCAAAAGAGGCCTTTGAAAGAAAGATTATCTGATTCAGGTTTTAACCATTTTGAGGTGCTCGATAGTATGGTTCTGGAGGAGGGTATTCCTCCTCCTATCTCTTCTGATCTAGCTTGCCTAGATGAGAGATCTGTTCCTAATGATGTTTGTGGGGCATCTCAAGTTGTAGTATATCAGAATTGTGAGGTTCCTGTAGCTCCTGTGACAGCGGCTCTGGTGACTCCTGCAGTGTTGGAAGATGATGATGTTGTTTTGGCTGACTTGGTTAAGGATGTGCTACCATCAGGTAAGGGCAAGGGATCTCCTCTCCCCTTGGGGTTGTTGCCTCGACCCTTTAAGCGGGCTTCTTCTTCTCCCCCTCTAAGGAGTGGGCGCAAAACAGACCAAGAGAAGATTAAACTCACAGGAGATATATTGATTGAGTCTGGTTCAGTGAAACCTTTGGATTCTCATTTTCCCAAATCTACCCAATGATGATTATTCTCTCATAGAATGTAAGGGGGTTGAATAGCATCCCTAGACAAAAGGCTATTCATAACTTGGTGGTTGATCATAGTCCTGATGTTTTTTGTATCCAAGAGACTAAGCTCTCTGTGGAGTCTATGGTCCAACATGCCTCTAGTATTTGGTCTTGTGGCCAATGCCAGTGTGTTGGGGCAACAGGCAGCGCTGGTGGTTTAGATATATTTTGGGATCCTCAAAAAATTTCTCCTCTTGGCTGGATGTCTTCTCTCTCAGCTCTCTCTATGGTAGCTTCTGCTCTAGACTCAGGAGAGGTAATCATGGTTACTAATGTGTATGCACCTGTTGATCTTGTAGGAAAGGAGGAACTTTGGGAACATATTCAATATGTTAGAAATTGTCATCCTTATCATCCTTGGGTGTTAGCAGGGGACTTCAATTCAGTTTTAAGTCTGGAAGAGAAGCATGGTGGTTTGGCTAGATTGGGGCCTTCTTCTTCTCTTCTTCGGCAACACATATCTCTTTTGCATCTCTATGATGTTATGCCTTCTAATGGCCTCTATACCTAGAATAATCGCAAGACTGGTGTTGCTGCTATCTCAGAACGCTTGGATAGATTTCTTGTTTCTTGCTTCTGGCTTAGTGGCACCCTTACTATCTCTTCAGAAATCCTTGATTGGAGGGGTTCAGATCATTGGCCAATCAAATTTTCCACTATAGGGGCTTATGTTCCGAAGCATCCTCCTTTTAAGTTCCAGTTGATGTGGCTTCGTGACTCCTCTCTTCATGATTTTGTTTTTTGTTGGTGGAAAGATGGTGCCCCTGCATATGGTACTGCAATGTTCTCATTTTCTAAAAGGCTTCAATATGTTAAAAGGCAGCTCAAGATATGGAATAGGGAATGCTTTGGGAATCTTCACTTTATGAAGAGGCTTGCTCAAGAAAATCTTGATGTCATCACAAGGGAGATTAGAGATCGAGGTTTCTCGGAGGATCTTGGCCAGGTTGAATCCCTTGCTTCTAGAGCTCTAGAAGAATGGGAACTTCAAGAGGAAATTTTTTGGAAGCAAAAGGCTCAAGTTGATTGGCTCTAGGAAGGTGATCGAAACACTGCCTTTTTCCATAAAACAGTGCAATCTCGTCGGAATCAGAGCACTATCTCTTCTTTGGTTAATTCTCAAGGTATCCAACTGAATTCCTTGCCAGCTTTGTTCTAGGAGACTATTTTGTACTTCTCTACCCTCTTCTCTAAGGACTCTCCTCCTGCTGATAATGAAGAAAATATTATTTTGTCATGTATTCCTTCCCTTATCACTCAGGAAATGAATGATTATCTCATGCATCCTATCTCTTTGGAAGAGCTGGAGGCGGTGGTCTTTGGCATGCCTAAGGGGAAGGCTCCTGGTCTTGATGGTTTTCCAGTTGAATTCTTTCAGGAATTTTGGGACATCATTAATCATGATTTTTTGGAGGTGGTTAAAGAAACCTATGCTAGCAAGCAGATGCTTCGAGCTTTGAACTCTACATTCTTGACTCTTATTCCTAAGAGAGAGGGTGCCAATCAATTGGAGTTTTTTAGACCAATTGCCTTATGTAATGTGGTCTACAAAGTTATTACTAAGCTGATTGCTGAGAGACTGAAAAGGTGGCTTCCCATTATTATCTCAGAAGAACAAGGTGGTTTTGTTGCTGGAAGACAAATTTTGGATGGGGTGGTTATTTCTACTGAGGCTATTCACTCTATGGCTACTTCAAGGGAGAGAGCCATGTTTGTTAAGCTGGATATGGCTAAGGCCTACGATAGAGTTAAATGGAGCTTCCTAAGGAGTATTCTTCTTTCTTTTGGATTTAGCTCTGACTGGGTGAGTTGGATTATGAGTTGCGTTACTTCTGCCTCTTTTTCTATTCTTATTAATGGTCAACCTTCACAACTATTTGGTGCTTCTAGAGGCCTTCGCCAGGGTGACCCTCTCTCCCCATATCTATTCATCATCATGGCTGAAGGCTTGGGCAGATTCATTAAGCATCAGGTGTCCCAGAATTCTATTCAAGGCTGGCGGTGGGGTAATGGCTTACCTTCTCTTTCCCATCTTCAATTTGTTGATGATTCTGCTCTTGTCGGTCTTGCTAGGATCAAGGAAGCTGAAGCCTTTCAACATGCTTTGGACGTTTATTTGGCAGCTTCAGGCTAGAAAGTTAATGAGCACAAATCTTTCATTTACTTTTTTAACACTCCTGATTCTATTCAGCACAGGATTGTTGGTATCCTACGGTTTCAGATAGGTTCACTTCCTTTGACTTATCTTGGCATTCCTATTGTTGTTTCCAGGCAGCCACGTCTCTTCTGGCAAAATTTGATTACCAAGCTTCAGGATAAGGTAAATCATTGGACTCATAGATGGCTTTCTACTGCTGCCCGGGTTACTCTTCTTCAAGCTGTTATCCAAGCTCTTCCTACTTATAGAAGCATGGTTCATGCTGCACCTATTTACTTTCTCAAGGAGTTTGATGCTCTTTCTCGACAATTCCTTTGGAGTGGTAATTTGCGTAGTACTAAATGGAGCTTGGTTAATTGGGCAACTGTTTGTAGGCCTAAAAAGGAGGGTGGTCTTGGTCTTCGTTCTGATCTATTGAGTAGACAAGCTTTGGTTGCTAAACTTTATTGGCGATGGTGCTCTGGACAGCATCAACTTTGGGCTCGTATTATCACTCATAAATATTTTCATGGCGCTGATCCTTGCTCTGTTTCTGCACTTCCTCTTGAAGGTCGTGGCTCAATGGTCTGGCATACTTTGAAGACAGGTGCGATGTTGGTGAAGAGGGGTATGTTCTGGATATGTAAAGGAGGTTCTCAGGCTTTGTTTTGGTCTGATGCTTGGGAAGGATTCCCTTCCATTTTATCCATATACCCTCATCTTCAGCCTCTTTGTGACTCTTTTCTTGCCGCTGGATGGGATAAAGTGGCTCATTACAAGACTCCTTATCAATTGGGACCTGTTGTTGGTTATAGATGGAAGCATTCCTCTGATTGGCCTCCTGGAGGTACAGACATGGATCGTCAGGAGCTTTCTCAAATTTTGGCCTCTAGAGAGTGTTCCTCTTTGCTTGGTCCAGATGTATTGGCTTGGGGCGGTACCTTGTCTGGTAAATATCATGTCTCTACTGGGTATCAGGAGATAACTAGACAATTATTTGGGGATGCTGAGGTCCCTTGGTGGAAGCAAGTCTAGAATAAAGTTTCTTGGTCCAAGTGAAATTTTTTCATGTGGCTAGTGGCTCACAAACTGTTGTCTTACCTGGGATAATCTTTGTAAACATGGATTTCATGGCCCCTCTTATTGTGTTTTGTGTGGTAATGGAGAGGAGTCTGTCTCCCATCTGTTCTTCCATTGCTCCTATTCTACTCAGATATGGCACCTTTGGTGGAGCACTTGGGGTTGCTCTTATCGGCATGCTTCCTCTTTGCCTGAGTTTTGGGCTCGCTTGGGTAGTGCTCCCTCCAAGTCTTCTTCTCTCCATGCTGCTTGGATTGCTGGCCCATCTTTCATGCTTTGGCATATCTGGTTGGAGAGGAATCGTCGCATATTCCAAGATGTTCGGCTTGGTGTTTTGCATCTTTGGTGGAAAATATCACATTCTCTCCAGGAAACTATTCTTGTGAAGTGTGAGCTTGATGAGGGTATGGATCCGGTTGATCTTGCTATCTGTAATCGCCTCAATTTTCATCTGCAGGATGGGGTTGCGGCTCATAGGTTTCCTTCTATGTCCAAGTAGCTTCACCATCAAAGGAAGGGTCGGGTTAACCAGGATGGGCACTGGACTCCTCCTCCCTGTGGAGTTCTAAAAATTAACACTGATGGTTCTTCTCGTGGGAATCCTGGTCCGGCTGGTATTGGCGGAGTGGCTCGTTGTAGTTCTGGGAATGTTAAATTTTTCTTCTCAATTCATAAGGATGATTATACTAACAATCTCATGGAAGCTCAGGCTATTTTATATGCTGTGGAACAGTGTTGCTTGTGGGGATGGAGTAACATTATTTGTGAGTCTGATTCCCAGGTGGTGGTGAACATGCTTTCTTCGTAAGAGCTTGAGGATGTTAGTTGGCAACTGGCCACTGTTGTTAAGCAGATTCTTTTCTTCTCTTCCTCTTTTCAGTTGATTAGGTTCAAGTATATTCCACGAGAATGAAATAGACCTGCTGATTGTTTAGCCAAATGGGCTTCTAGTCATGATCCGGGTTGTAATATTAGGGATAGGGGGCAACTGTCCTTTGAGATGGTGCAAGAATTTGATGATCTTGTTGCTCAGGATCGAGCTCCTTGTTGAGCTCTCCTTGTTGTATTCCTTTCTGTCTTAATAAAATTTTACCCCTCTTTTTGCAAAAAAAAAAAAAATGTTTCCCTAGCAATCTATGTAGTTCTTGTCATCAAGAATAAATTATCTACAAGAAGTACAAGTAGATGTTATAGCTAATTTCATGCACCTACAAATCTTGAATGGTACATTAGATTTCACCATTTTATTTTTTGTTTGTTATATATGTGACTTAACTTCTTATAGCTATTGTTTTGAATCTTTGATAGTAATAATTCATGTTGTGAGATTTTTTATGTGCACAAGAGTAGAAAAGTGATCATTTCAATGTATTGAATGATGGATTCTTAAAGATGCTCTAAGAACTGCACACTACAATCACCGTAATAATTGTTAATGCTTTTGTACACAAAAGCCCTAGTAATTATGTATTGTAGGTACCAATAGAACCATATAAAACTAAACTCTATAAATTTAAACAATTTTAAAGCTAAAATAGATTACTATTTATAGATGAAAATATATATATATTAAAATTTTAGTTGTCATTATTTTATTTCTTCAAAGGTAATATCAAGAAATTGTTTGAAAAAGAAGTGAAAGGTGGACTACTAGAATCCTTAATATAATATATAATAAAACTTATTTTTAATTTACAAACTTCTACTTATTCAAGAAATTATGTGATTCTCTCATCAAGAATAAATACAGTAACACTTATTTTTGTTCCATGATTAAAAAAAACACCTTTCATAGACAAATCAAAATCAAGAACCTTGTCAATATCGATTCTAATAAAGCTAAGAAGCGAGAGAGTTAACATGTGTTTGTTGAAACCATCTACATCATCCTTAATGCTGCAGAGTTAGTCATGGAACCCATGTGAATTGTGAATTACTATGGTTGTGGCCACAGTTGCTCCCTCGGTGGTAGGAAAGACTTGTGTCAATGCATAATGGCCAATAATTCTAGTGGATATCATAATCTTCTTGTGAGTTTCGCAGAAGCAGGAATGGTTGGTCCTCCATCTCTTAAAGTTTGATAATGATCTCAGTGGATTTCACAATCATACTCACAAATGGTTCACACACCATCTCTTATTAATTTTTTTTTTATCAAAGTTCACTAATATATTTGCAGTAGATTTCATAATCTTCTTCTTGTATGCGTCCATTTGTTTTTAAATGAAGCAAAGTTTATCTGTTTGTGGGTTGTCGGTCTGCTGAATATATTCAATTTTAAATTGAGTTGGACAATGTTTAGACATGCGTTTTGAGTTGGAGACTTGTGTTTTTATCACATTATTTAGAAGAATGTAACAAAAATAATAAAAACGAACAGAGAGACGGTGTACAATGAAATGTCGGCAGAGATGGAGATGGTGATGTGCAGATAAGTAGTCTATTTTTCTCTTTTTTACATTTGATATATGTACTGATGTTTCTTTAACTCGTTCTTTGTGATGATGTGGTATGAATCCCTGCAATTATAATTAATATTCATTTTATCGTTTTCACATTTCTGGGTAAAGTAGACTACGCAAACAATATTCTTATTTTTGTTCTTTCTATTTAGTGTTAATTTTTTCAATATTTAAATAATCAAAAGTGGTTTTAAGTATTATTTAACTGATGAATAACTTTTTAATTTTTGTATGAACAAATTTGAATGTTGATTATTGATTGGATAGTTTTGAGGTGGATCATCATTGGTCTATGATAAAAATAATGAAATGAGAGAAAATAATTATAAGAGGTTGGTGAGATTAGACTTTTTTTTGAGGTGGATCTTTATCAGTTTGTAAAAGAGAAATAATAAAAGAAATGTAGTACACTTAGAAAGGTTGGTCAGATTAGATAGGTTTGAGGTGGATCTTTGTCAGTTTCTAGAAAAGAAAAATAAAAGGACAACGTAAGAAAAGAACTTGGCTAGAAATAAATAATAAAAAGAACAAAAGAACACGTACAATGAAAGGTTGGACCAACTAAATTATTTTGAAGTAAATCTTTGTCAGTCTATATAAAAAAAAAAAATGAAAATTAGTCAAAATATTTCCATATACCTACTATATCTTTTAGTACTTAACTTTAGGGAGGATAGAATATAAAAGATACTTCATTTTGAAGTGTGATGCTTATTGTGACATCAGAAACAACTATGTTAATGGCTTGACAATGACATTACCTCTAAACCATGCAAAGGATGTTGAAGTGGTTCCTAACCTTGAAACACCCTTATAAGCATTTGGTATTTGGATTGTAAATTCTCAAAGACACTTGCAAGTGATTCCAATGTCATAGTACCTACCACAACACTTTCCTGGATTCTATCCAGTGGCTCCCATAATATCCTCTATGTTGTGTAGCTTTTATTTCTGTCATGCAATCTCTTTCTAAAGCCGCTCCTTCTCCTTCACTCTCATGCCTTAAATTTTGATTATCAAACTTCTAGATATCTGCCTCTACCTTATCTAAAATCAACTTCACATTGCATTGTAACTCTAGCATAGATGTTTGATAACCGATAACTTTCATTTCAACATTCAAGGTTTCAAAATTGGTCAACACCCTCACTTGCGTACCTCTCATGTCAAGCACTTTTTGTACTATTTCAACACCATGTTCTTTCTTCTGAGATAACAATTCTTCAGGTGCATTTTCTTATAAAAGATTAATTTTGTTGAACAATTGTAAACTCATAGAAAGTACATTTTTGTTTTCATGTATGTATGTATATATAATAATGAAAAATAATAATGTTTTCATGTATATAAAAATAATAACTAACATTACCATTGTATCATATAATAATGAAGTAAACATCCCAGTTAATCAACAACTACACCAATTTAATTACTATTTAAAATGGTTATTTTTCCTGCACCTAGGTTACTCTATGATCTTGCCTACTATTATCTAATTTTGGAGTATAGTCATTGTCTCAAGAAAGATCAGAGAACTATTGAGATAGCCGATCTTGTAATGACAAACACAATAGGCATTATTTCAAAATTCACAGAACCTACCATCAGAGAAGAGGTATCCCTCTGAATAAATCTGATCTTTCTCTTAACTAGGCTCTGATACCATGTTCAAGATCCCATTTAAGATCAGTGTTTTGATTATTCATCAAGTCGAAAATCACCAAACATGCCATGAAAGGATATCTCTTAGCTTTGAGAAATTGGTATAAGTATGTTATAAAGGAGATGTGTCATGAAAGGACATGTCTTCATGATGTGGAGCCATGTTTGTTCATGGCATGGCTTCATTATTAACTAATCAAATCATAACAACGGCCCAAATCAGATTAGTTAAAACTTTAATTAATATTATTATAAGCTTAGGTTGTTGATATGCATAGAAGAAGAATGGATAATATACTTGATCCCTTCATGTATCAACATTATTGTATTCGATCCTTTCTTGATCGATTCTGTGCATGAATATCAGATCATTACTTGATTAAAATAAAATAAAGGATAGCAATCAATACTTGAATAAGAGTACTACATTATGATATTTAGTCATTGTGCTAGCCTCTAATATTTCTAGAAATAATGATTCTTTGGTGACTAACATATACCAAACTGATCAAAATAATAATGGATTTGATACTGATATGATGCAGAGGGGATTGTGGCTTAACCAACCAAACACATTTTTTTTAAACAAGGTCTTAATGACCATCTAATAGTCTACTCATTAGTGGCCTTCCTAAGGTATCTAACAAGACAATCCAACAATTCTTGGTAGAGTTACAAACTTTCCAACCAAACAAACTAGGATATAATCAAATTATAATTTCTCATAGAGAATGAATGTGTTTATATGTTACTTAGATCCAACATGTAACCATAGATGCTTTGGTTCTTGTCCATGAAAAAACCCACAATCCAATTTGCTGCAGTAAGGGCTAAAAGAGTCATGATAAAATTAGCCCTCCTAATGAGGTATTTGAGTTTTTTATCCTACAAATCCTAAATGACCACCAAATTCAATTGCATATTTAGAAACTCTTTTCAGGCTATGAAATAGTATGAAAGAATGGGAATTTGGTTTTTCTCGTAACTCCCTTCACCTAGATTGAGCAAGATTAGGCCCGATTTGTAGATTTAGGACCAACTCAAATGCATCCTTTTAGCACAGGGTGAAATTATTTGTCAGAAAAAGAGTGAGTTGATTGAATGCTTTGGTAAACATACATGCAATGTGGAGAACTATTTAATTAAATTCCTGGAAGTAACAACTACCCATAGAATGAAATGATTGCAACCTTTGCATAAAATGTTTTTTGACAAGGCCTTACGATCTTTGATTTTTCAAAAATAATATTGATACATGTCCATAGAAAATGTTGAACCATAGGTAATGTGCAGGCTATTTAGTAGAAAGTCCAAAGATATGGAGATCTAAAACTTGCATGTCAATTGTATGTCGATTGTATGATAAAATGCCTAGTAGAAATGTGGTAGCATAGATTGAAACAAATTCATTCCATTTGACATAATGCCGCAAAGAGTAGTCATCTTGAGAAATGACAAGAACTGACTTCAACATTTGCACAAAATGGATTTGTGAGATAGATTTTATAAACTTTTGAGTTGTTTCACATAAACATCTATATGAAGTGAAAGTGACTTGTAGATGGAAGTTTTTGCGAGGTTCAAACAATGAGATTAAATATATTGAATAGGTTACTTCTAAAATTTTATGATTGCTTATATGTTTCTATTGTGATCTTTGAGTTAGCTGTTGAACTTTTGTAAATTTTTTCATTCCCAAAAATTTTGATTGGAGTTTCTTGATTAGACATTTTTACATTCTATACTAGTTGTGAATAATTTCGAACAAAAGAATGTATTTCCAACAATTCAACTGATCGTATGCATTAATGTACATTCATCATCTTCTCTTTAATTCAAACCCATCAATTTGATTACAAGATGAGCCAAATGCAAATTGTAGATTGTTTTGAAGTCTCTATAGTTGGCCATATGTTTTTAAAATACCATCAGCTAGAAATTGACATTGATTCTCAATAGAAGAACTATAAGTTCATAAGTCTAATTCATAACACAAACCTTCAACTAGTTATCAATTTAGTCTTGAATATATACTTAACATTTGTTGGATCCACAGTGAAAAAGAGTTTGAAATCTAAGGGGTTTACCTTGAATGTGGGTATTTTTATTATAGGTCTATGGCCTAAAACAATAATTTTTTAATATAAATTTATCAGTAGGTCGTCATAATTGTGACAAAAGAATTTGACAAATTTCTATTGCACCCTTGGCATTGTTGTCACACATTGTCACAATTACAATAGCCTGGATAAACTACTAGATGTCATACTTGTGATGGTATATTGTCACAAGTATGACAATATGAATGTGACCTTTTCACTCTGTGTTCTGCCAATTTGAGATAGCTTTGTGTGTCACAATTGCGATAGAGGAGCTTTCTATCGCAAGTTGTGATGCCAAAAGTTTGACATCTATCTGACGGGGTCCAATTTTGCATTTTTTTTGCATGGGTGATGGTTGTAATTCAGGTCCAAATGTTGTAGTGGTAAACCTCTTAACCATCATATTGTAGAAGAGAACAAATATTTTTGGGCATCATTCTGACATTGTGGCTTTCACCCTAATTGGGTTTTTGCATGAGATACATCTAACGCTATTATTATGTGGATGGTATTTCATGTGTTGCAGGTTAATTTATTGCTTAAACCAATAATATTATTGTAGATTAAATAATATCTAATTGGTGAATCTGTTTGATGAATTTTAATAGGGTGTGTAAGTTTTATTGGGCTGCTGATTACTTATTCAACACTCCCCTCCCCCCCCCCCTCCCCCCCACCCCAAGTATTCATTCCTATACTTACACTCTTTGCATTTTTAAAAAATATCCTAGCTTCCTCAGTTTCTCTTTTTCCTTCAAGATCTTCAGACATTCTGACTGGTTGGATTTCAAGTTTGTCACCTTATCTTTGAGATTCTTACTCTTTTCCATGAATTCTACAATTACTTCTTCAAATTATTTGGACATGTGTCCTTTATATAGTTGATCAATATAGGCTTGGATTTCATTTAGCCTATTAGTGATTTCTCTTCTCGTACTTGTGGATTTTCTCATCTTCTTCTACAACTCTTGAATAATCTTGTTAGCACTTTCACATTTCTTCTCATTGCCTTTCAATATTTGTGGATCTTTTCTCAATTTGTTAGGCTTATTACTAAGAGGACCAGTGCTTTAATACCAATTTTCAGGGTTTTAGACTTCTTAGAGGGGAGGTGAATCAATTCTAATAGTTAACTAAAAATTTCTACCACAAATCTGCTAACTTGAAATATTAACTTCCAAAGAGTAAAGTATATAATCAGTGCTAACAAATAAAAGATAATAAGTGTAAACCGTCACATAGTCATCACACATAAGAAAATGATTTTGGTATCATGGAAACTCATGTTAGAGGGTGAAAACCATAATGAGGTAGATACCCACAAGCTCACTACTTTAGTAAATGAGTTTCCTTACATTTAGAGTATGCAATTACCCTTTCTAAGGGTTCACCCTATTAGGAGTGATTTCTACCTTGTTAGAAGTACAAATAGATCTGCTAGGATCTACTATGTTAAATGATTTTAAGTACACTTTTAAGAGCTTACCTAATTAAGGAATTTACAACTAGAACTTGTTAGGGTTCACTAGATTTAGGAATTTAACTATTATAAGTGTTAAGGAGCAACTAAATCATTGATATGGATATGGTACTCCTTGCCTATCAAATTAAATTATTTATCTTCTCTTCTCCATTTGTTCTTATTTTGTATCTTGATCACAACCTTCATGCACTTTGTTGGTCTTCTCAATTCACTCTACTCTCTTTGTATGTCTCTTAACTAAATTAAATCTTTTTTTTGAACTATTAGGTTATGAATAACTTTTTACTCTTAATCTTGACCATTCATTGAAACCTTAATCGTCTCTTTCAATCTCTTTAATCATATTACATATTTCTATGTCTTAATATGATTTATTTGTAGTGCCTGCCCCTAGTTCACATTTCTGTTATCATTATCAAATTCTTTTAGGTTGATTTTATGCATTGATTAGTTTTAGAGATACTAGATTTGTAATATTATCATATTATTTCATGATTTTGATTACAAATGTATCGGTTATTATTGCTTAGATGATTTCATTCATGTGTTGTTAATGGTATTTTGATGATTCCTAGTTAGTAAATGTGGTTTCTTTCATAAAAATGTTAACATGATGTCTCTAATGATGATTATGTTGTATTGATAGAGATGCATTATTATATGTATGCATTTGATGTTAGACTTGTGATTTTTACGATACTTACCCCATACTTGCATGTGTATGGTGTGCCTGTTTATTTTATCATTCTGTCTGACGTGTTTGATGTGGTTAAGGGAGGGAGTCGTAGTAACCTGCTAGTCAGGATCTACACGATGAACCACTCCCTGCCATTGTCAGTTTAGTTTAGATATATTATATACATGTACATGCTCATCTTTTATACAGAATGTAGGTACCGGGCATCGACTTCCCTGAATTTCCAGGATGAGCGTGCCCTATTACAAATACTCAAATGGTGAGAATGGGAAGATAATGATCAGGTCCAATCCTAGCCATAAGCCTATAATACTTGTCCTGCAAGGAGGACTCGTAACAGACTGTCTACCCTTTTTAAACCCATGAGTATTTTGTGCGTATGTTGTTTTGTGAGTCTTTGATGAATTTCCATTGATTAAGTCTAATTAATAGATTAAATTAATAATTTAATTTAATGGAAAATTATTATAACTTTTTGAATATTTAATTATATTTAATTAATTGAGAAATTAATTAAATATAAAGAATTAAATTGAAGATAAAAGTTTTAAGATTAAATTTAGAACATGATAATATTTATTTAATTTAATAATAATATATTTAGAGTTCATTTTTAAATAAATGCTAAATATTATTGTTATTTAAGTTAATAAATATTTTATCAATTAAGTTTCTAAAAAATTAAAATTAAAAGTGAAAAGATATTTAATTATCATAAAGATTATAGTTCGCATGATTTATGCATGAGTTGAAAATAAAAGAAATTAATTTAAAAGATAAAATATGTGAACTTGATTAAGATATTTTATTGCGCATGAGATTAAAGTTAATAAATTAATTTAGAGTGAAGTAAAGTGGAAAGTTAAATAAAGTAGTTTAACAATTCGCTTAAAGTACATGAAGGAATAATAAAAGAATATTTTAATTAAAAAGGAAATTAATTGTGCATGAATGAATTAATTAAATAAAATAATTATTATTTTAGAGTTATGGAGACAGAAACCCTAAAGGTAATTAGATTCTATATTAGAGGGTTTTTGGGGTCATTATTTGGGGGGGAGAGTTTTTCAGACACAAGTTTAAAAGGGCACACACAGGTTTATGGAGAGCAACTCGAAGGGTTTGGAAAGAAAAGAATTTTACGTAGCTTGAAAGATTTTGCTTGCAGTAGGAATTTGCATCTAGTTGTCAGAGGTTAGCATCAGATCCAGGTAGGATCTTGTGATTTAATTGTATAGTAGTTTTCGCTTCTCAAACTTCTGTCTGCTCCGTGTCTTTTGCATATGTTGTTTTTCTGGTATGCAAATATTTTTTCTTGATTGAGAAATAT
This sequence comes from Cupressus sempervirens, assembly GCA_028749045.1. Lineage (NCBI taxonomy): Eukaryota > Viridiplantae > Streptophyta > Pinopsida > Cupressales > Cupressaceae > Cupressus > Cupressus sempervirens. Next base: position 216,175,356 of record CM053786.1, read on the forward strand.
TTGTACATGGACTTAGATGGATACATCACTGAGTTTACTTTAGAGGGTTGTATTTTAATAAGAATAAGATTTAATAAGAAATCAAGCAAATACAATAATCTATTGGATTTTGAAATTGGGTTTGAGATTTAGAAGATAAATGTTGTCATTTTTCTAATAGACTTTAAGAATGATATTAATCCAAGAAAGGGTTTGAAATAGAAAGAAATTTTTGAATTAAAAATTTGAATAATTAAACTTTGTTTTCCTATCAGATTAATAATGTGATATATATATATATATATATATATATATATATATATATATATATATATATATATATATATTGTGGAGTTTGTTTAAAATGAATATCATAAATTTTAATAAAACAAAGTAAAAGAAAAAAAAGAATATTTATTTATTTATAATATTATTACAAAAATTTTAAATAAAATGAAAACTAGATTTATATATAATTGGAAATATATTTAGAAGTTTATTTTAAATAAAATAAATATGAATTTATTAATAATTGCAAACAAATTTTAAAAGTTTTATTTTAATAAATAAAAAAAGAAACCACACCAACCTCACTTACCATTCTTGGTCGGCGGTCGTACATGTCCTACGATTAATCACAGTGATTGTTGTGGCTCATTTATTAAGGCAAGTAGCTTTTAAGTATACAGCTTTATTAAAGGTAAGAGATTTATTATTTTGTTTTTAGTTTATATTTATAAATTTTATAAGTTATTTAAGGGTTATGAAGCATCGAATTTATATTTAGTAGTAAGTTTATTACATGTTTATTATTATATAATTAAATAAATATAGTATTTTATAAATACATGTTAATTATTTATTCATTTAATATAATATAATTTGATCAATTAAATTTATTTTATTATGATTTATTGATTAATAAATTTTTTTAATTAATGAATTAGTGATTGTTATCTATAAAATAAAATAAAATAATAAAGGGATTTATTTCGTGGTTAAAATATTAATTATTAAATTAATTAATGTTTTAGTAAATATCATTCATTAAAGAATTTTTTCAATAACTTTTGGTTGTTAATTAATTAATAATTATTAAGTAATTAATAATTATTAATGTAAATAAGATCAGTTGAACTAATATTAAATATCAATTAATATTGTTAATTATATTTACTATTTTAAAATTCGATTATAAATGGAATTGGAGTGTTTCTGTTTGATAATCAATTATTATTTTAATAATTTAACAAATGATTATTATCACTTCTAAGTCATGATATGAGTTTATTTTGTAAATGAAATTTGTATGTTTTACATGTTTCATTTGAAGTGTTATAGTTTATTTTCATGATGGTTTTTCCTATGAGTGTTTAGTTGGCCAAACTAGGATGTACACCAGAGGTTTTTGCTAGACTTATTTTATACCATTATGTGGTTGGATGTCATGATATGTCTTGTGATTCAGATTGAAATTATGTTTATGAGGTTTACTTGGTGGAGCATTTATGTGTACTTGGATGGGAGAACCATCTTATTATCAGGTTGCTTATTAAGGAACCAAGTTTGACTTTATGAGTGTTGTGGTATGGGACACAACTGTGTTTTTATGTGCTTAGGAGAGGTTGTCTAGGTACGTGACTTGGGAGTGGCTTGCATAGGGGTCCAGGACCCAAAGTGGTCAGTACCAGGGTAACCTAATGCAAGTTATGTTATAAGTGATAATCTAGTAAGTAAAATTTATGGGGGGTAAACACACTAAAAAGATAAGTTAGAGATATTTGATCTACCCATGCCTTTAGTGCTTTTATAGACTAAGAATGGGAATGAGATGAGTGCCTCGTCTTCTTGAGAGGGCTTTCTAATTTCCATATGTGTGATGTTGAGGGTCCGGGGTTCATAGTAACTAGGCCAGGGTAACTCAACGCTTGAGGGTCCGGGGTCTATTAAGAGATCAGTCCAAGGTAACTCAAGCAGCTATGTGATGACACTCCCTAGTATGTAGCCTAAGTCTCCTCTGTAGATCTTGTGGACTTTGTGTATCTCTGGTGGTGTACTTATTTTATGGTGGTGTATCTATTGTCGGATGTGTTTATTATGGTTATTTACTTTCATTGATGATGATTGGTGATTCATGGATGATGTACTTTTGACATGTGGCTTTTGACTTGAGATGATTATCTTTCGTTGACTTTATCTTATGATCTTGTTATTTGGTTTATACTTGGTTCATGTATGATGTTTGATTATGTGGTGTCGGTATTGGATTGAGTGTTCTTACTTTTGGATTATTTTATCTTCTTGAGTAGCATGTGTTACCTTTGAGGTAGTTTTGGCTATTAGGGGTACCTTGCCTAGGAATGTTTTATGTTTGATAGCCGTATGTGGATCGTTCATTATCTTCCCTGCACGGTGGGAGTGGAAGCTTGACTAGGTAACCACGCGGTCGGGAGGTAGTGCCTTCTTACCATTTGGGTCCCCCTTCACATTGCCAGCTGTTGGATGTTCGTTGCAGAAATGTACCTTTATCATTCTTATTTCTTATCTTAGAGACTTCTTTTCAAATGATGTATATATGTTATCATGTATTCTGATGTATTGAATCTATTCTCACATACCCTGCGACATGTGCAGTGGATGTTATTAATTGGATGTACTTTCATTGTATTGTTTATACTTATGCATTTGCTTATGTGAATGTGTATCTGTTATTCCTTTATGATCTTGAGACATTGCACTTGGAACTTAAACTAATTAATTTAAAATTATTAAATGTGACTCAACGTAAAGGAATCCTTGAGGAATTGAAACTGTATCTATACTTGCATATGTGCATTTGATGTGTATGTTCATATTGCTTCCGCATTAATGTTATCTTGATGTTGTTTAAACTTCAGAAAAAAAAAAAATAGTTCAGTAAACATTGTAACATGTTAGGCTTAATTCTCTTGGGTTCCCGAGCGGGGCGTTACATTATTCTAACCATGTCAGCCTTCAACTAGATTTTCATGTCAATTACTTAGTATAGTCAAAATGTATAACATTTCCCAATACAGTGCTTTAGTGTTGTCCTATATTGATCACAGAAACCAACTAATGTTAATACATAATCTTTTTACTTTCAATCTTAGTTACCAAAATATCCAACTATACCTCTCAATGATCTTGAATTTCTAACTTTCCTCAAGTGATCTTCCTTTAAGTGATATTCAAATTGTTTACACCAACAAAATAATTAGGTCGTGGTTGTAAATATCCAATGAGACAATCACTTAGATTCTATACATGTGATTGCATCTCTTAATTCTTCTTCTACCTAGACCACTATGAAGGTGCTTTGCAAACTACCAGTTTCTCAGTTGTATTCACTGATCATAGATTTATTCACCACTCATTATACCTTCATTTGTCATGTTCATATTCTGAGTTTTATCCTTTTACCAATTATAGGTGTTTCCACGGTGCCAATAGTTTCCATCAATGACAACCATATATCATCATTATGCTTTTACTAATCTTCTGCCATAATGTTCCATCATAATGCCAACACTAGGGTTAGGTTAGGGTTAAAGTTTGTAATTGTATTCTCTAATTAATTAATTATGAACCATTTAATTAAAAGGGGGATTTAGGTATTAATTTAAATATATTATGAATTTATTCAAATTAATAGAGGAATAGGGATTCAATGAATTATTTGACTATGTGTTATCATTTAAATAATTAATTGGACTATAGTTAACTAATTAAATTATTTAACTAGTAGGATGACATAAATTGATTAAATATTATTATATTGCATAATTAGATTTAGGTGTCTACAATATGAAGATAACACTTGCTTCTACATATATAGTTTACAATGTGTTTTCCTATGTTCCCTGGTGTTTTCCTTGTACTCCATTATTACTTAGAAACATGAGATTGTAAAGCAAGACACTTCTTCTATATATCATATCTTTAGCTTTAGAATGTAGGGATGATGAAAAGTGTTGCTGTCATTTAGGCCACCCTTTAATGTTGAACAAAAAAATTGCGTTCATATGTTATTTTTCATATTTTATCCATGTTAGTTGTGATGAAACATCCCATAATACCATGTATATCATTCTTCTTGGTTTTGATGCCAATTCATACGATCTCCATGTCTTTTCATAGATATTGTAGACATCATGTGTTATCCATAGAAACATCTCATATGTTAACATGCCACAAATACTTTCTCTGCATAGAATGTCTCATGCTCACCATTGAGAAGCATGGTCCATTCTAGGGGTGGTATTTTATATATGTATGTTTGATTATCTTTTTACTTAACACTTATGATGTGTCTACATTATAACTGTTTCTCACAAATTTGATTTTTCACCCTAATTCTTACCTTTGTGGGGTTCATTCCACTATCTTATCTATGTATTGTGGGGGGCAATCCATTATTGTATGTTAGTATCACCATATCATGCACTTATATATATCTTTCTATGCAAATCAGTGCAATCTAAGTCTCCCTATCATATCCCTATGTAGATCTTTCTACATGTGTTGTTGCATGTCTAACCTATCATGCTATCACATACCTATCTAGATTTTGCTACACATTTTAGCATACCATCTAAATCCTCCATATCACATGCCTATTTATCTTTTCTTACGCATGCTAGTGCACAATCCAAATCACCCTATCATATGGTGATATATAATTACAAACTTGCCACCCATATCAAGGTATACCATTGATGCTTTTTATCTATAGATTTTCTTTATCATCTAGCATGATCATTTGTAGCTTGTGCTCTATATGCAACTTATCAAATATATAGGGCTTTCTAGCTAGGGATAACCATTTACAAATATAATTCATGTAGGTTAGACTGATTTTTCTTAGTTTATCTTACATATCTTTCTCTATTTGTGATATGATCTCTAAAGTGGGGGAGAATGTAATGTTGCAAATTGCACTGTAGAGAAATTTCCTATTTTGTAACACAAAACTCCTTGTCACCCTCCATGTTCATCCATTAGGCCTTCTAACTATCCACTTGGAATTCCAATCATGGGACTCAGTCAATGTTGGATGCATTCACAGTGTGAAGACATCCACATGGTCCACACTCATGTCGTGAATCTTAAGATATGTAGAGTATTATAGAGACATTAAACACTTCTAACCTATAATGATAGATTGATCCACCTATTGATACCCATATTTGAATTCTAACCATTATAATCTTATTTTTAACCTCCATTTATGCTTCTTCACAATCTTGGTACTCTTCTTAGTCATTATTTTTCCTTATTGGTGCTTCAAAACCATTTGTAGATCTCTCCAATCCATTTTCACAATTTTTTGTTACATTGGGGCATGATCTTTCTCATGACCTGTTGATCATCCTTGCCTTTACTTGACTAAGCCTCAAATTTGTATTGGTGAAGGGATGTCACTCACACTATTTTATCTTTTTTTTTTTAGAAAATCATATTTCTTTATTGCTATCTTGAACGATTATTATTTATTAAATTTCTATATAATTATCTATCACCATTTTATCATGTATAATTAATTGTTGTGGAGTTGGAAACATTGAAGTAGGAATATTATTGAGGTTAGTTCACAACTAACCAACCAACATTTTATTATTTGTCATGTGTGTAAGTTCTTGACGTAAAATGTGTGGAATGCTGCCTTAGTAGACTATAAAATCTCATCTAGATTTTTCCTTTTTCTTTTCATCTCATAGCTTTATTGGAACTGTTTAAATTACATATTTTTATTGAATAAAACTTCATTTCATTAGTTTACATTTTTTTATTCTCTTACTTTTTCTTTAACTTCACTTCATTCTTGTACTCATGCTCGTAGAGAATGAACATGTATCATACATTTTTTTAAATCTATGTTTTCATCCTTGAATGACATATTATCCAAGGTAGTAATCTCATAATTTTGATATTTTCTATTTTTAATTGGAACTTTTGGTTCCATAGTTGAAATATTTTTTTCTATTCAACTTCTAATTATTTAAATTTATGGGTATTTAGTATCTTAATTCATTCATATCTAGCATTGTAATTATTCAAAACCTCTTATCACACTTAGTGTATTGTTCCTCTAGCTCATTAGAGAAATAGTAGAAGTGAGGAGGTGCAAGGAATTACTCATCCCTTGAGATTTCCATTGTTCTTGAGGTTGTTAAACTTTTCCTTCTCCACAGATTCTCCTAGCCAATCTGAAATGGTCACCAAAAGAGGGTGCAACAATAGATAGTGTTGGTAAAGGATCCTTAACAAGGACATCTTGGTTGTGATGAAGAAGGAACAATACTATTAGAAGAAGAAAATTGAACTATTATATTCAATTGTATTATTGTCAAAAGCACACCATAACAATTCAATTGTGGGGTCCACTTTAGTATCCTTGTTGATCTCATGTTTATTTCTCATATCTAAGAATAAAAAAGCTAGATTGTGATTAAATAAGACAATCAGAGAGTTTTTCTCCATCTACTCTCCCAAACTTTGTTTTCTCTCCCAAAATTAGAACCATATAAATGTAAATATATGTCTTTATCAATATATCCAAGCACACGCATGCGCGTGCGCACACACACACACACATATTCATAATCAATGAGATTGTTCTTAAGTGGTTCTTGATTAATAAGTATTTGTTATATTATTAAAATAATTATTGTAATAAATAATAAAAATCAAACTACTAAATAGTAGAGTTATGAGATTAAATGGGAAATCAAGTCATGGTTCAAATGTTTCCCTAGCAATCTATGTAGTTCTTGTCATCAAGAATAAATTCTCTACAAGAAGTACAAGTAGATGTTATAGCTAATTTCATGTACCTACAAATCTTAAATGGTACATTAGATTTCACCATTTTTTTTTTGTTTCTTATATATGTGACTTAACTTCTTATAGCTATTGTTTTGACTCTTTGATAGTAATAATTCATGTTGTGAGATTTTTTATGTGCACAAGAGTAAAAAAGTGATCATTCCAATGTGTTGGATGATGGATTCTTAAAGATGCTCTAAGAACTGTACACTAGAATCACCCTAATAATTGTTAATGCTTTTGTACACAAAAGCCCTAGTAGTTATGTATTGTAGGTACCAGTAGAATTGTATAAAATTAAACTCTATAAATTCAAACAATTTGATAGCTAAAATAGATGACTATTTATACATGAAAATATATATATTAAAATTTTAGTTGTCATTATTTTATTTCTTTAAAGGTAATAATGAAGAAATTGTTTGAAAAAGAAGTGCAAAGTGGACTACTTGAATCCTTAATATAATATATAATAAAACTTACTTTTAATTTACAAACCTCTACTCATTCAAGAAATTATGTGATTCTCTCATCATTAATAAATATAGTAAGACTTATTTTAATGTTCCATAATTAAGAAACACATTTCATAGACAGATCAAAATCAAAGAACCTTGTCACTATCGATTCTAATAAAGCTAAGGAGCGAGATGATTAACATGTGTTTGTTGAAACCATCTACGTCATCCTTAATGCTGTAGAGTTAGTCATGGAACCCATGTGAATTGTGAATTACTATGGTTGTGGCCACAGTTGCTCCCTTGGTGGTAGGAAAGACTTATTTTAATGTTCCATAATTAAGAAACACATTTCATAGAAACAAATCAAAATCAAAGAACCTTGTCACTATCGATTCTAATAAAGCTAAGAAGCGAGATGATTAACATGTGTTTGTTGAAACCATCTACATCATCCTTAATGCTGTAGAGTTAGTCATGGAACCCATGTGAATTGTGAATTACTATGGTTGTGGCCACAGTTACTCCCTTGGTGGTAGGAAAGACTTATTTTAATGTTCCATAATTAAGAAACACATTTCATAGAAACAAATCAAAATCAAAGAACCTTGTCACTAAGCTAAGAAGCGAGATGATTAACATGTGTTTGTTGAAACCATCTACATCATCCTTAATGCTGTAGAGTTAGTCATGGAACCCATGTGAATTGTGAATTACTATGGTTGTGGCCACAGTTGCTCCCTTGGTGGTAGGAAAGACTTATTTTAATGTTCCATAATTAAGAAACACATTTCATAGAAACAAATCAAAATCAAAGAACCTTGTCACTAAGCTAAGAAGCGAGATGATTAACATGTGTTTGTTGAAACCATCTACATCATCCTTAATGCTGTAGAGTTAGTCATGGAACCCATGTGAATTGTGAATTACTATGGTTGTGGCCACAGTTGCTCCCTTGGTGGTAGCAAAGACTTATTTTAATGTTCCATAATTAAGAAACACATTTCATAGAAACAAATCAAAATCAAAGAACCTTGTCACTATCGATTCCAATAAAGCTAAGGAGCGAGATGATTAACATGTGTTTGTTGAAACCATCTACATCATCCTTAATGCTGTAGAGTTAGTCATGGAACCCATGTAAATTGTGAATTACTATGATTGTGGCCACAGTTGCTCCCTTGGTGGTAGGAAAGACTTATGTCAATGCATAATGGCCAATATTTCTAGTGGATATCATAATCTTCTTGTGAGTTTCGGAGAAGCAGGAATGGTTGGTCCTCCATCTCTTAAAGTTTGATAATGATCTTAGTGGATTTCACAATCATACTCACAAATGGTTGACACACCATCTCTTATTAAAAAAATATCTCAAAGTTCAATAATATATTTGCAGTAGATTTCATAATCTTCTTGTATGCGTCCATTTCTTTTTAAATGAAGCAAAGTTTATCTGTTTGTGGGTTGTCGATCTGCTGAATATTTCAGGTGCAAAAATATATTCAATTTTAAATTGAGTTGGACAATGTTTAGACATGCGTTTTGTGTTGGAGACTTGTGTTTTCATCACATTATTTAGAAGAATGTAATAAAAATAATAAAAATGAACAGAGAGACGGTGTACAATGAAATGTCGGCAGAGATGGAGATGGTGATGTGCAGATAAGTAGTCTATTTTTCTTTAACTCGTCCTTTGTGATGATGTGTTTCACTGTAGTATGAATCCCTGCAATTATAATTAATATTCATTTTATCGTTTTCACATTTCTGGGTAAAGTAGACTACGCAAACAATATTCTTAATTTTGTTTTTCCTACTTAATGTTAAATTTTTCAATATTTAAATAATCAAAAGTGATTTTAAGTATTATTTAACTATGAATAACTTTTTAATTTTTCTGGGAACAAATTTGAATGTTGATTATTGATTGGATAGTTTTGAGGTGGACCATCATTGGTCTATGATAAAAATAATGGAATCAGAGAAAAGATTGGTGAGATTAGACCTTTTTTTTGAGGTGGATCTTTATCAGTTTGTAAAAGACAAATAATAAAAGAAATGCAGTACACTTAGAAAGGTTGGTTAGATTAGACAGGTTTGAGGTGGATCTTTGTCAGCTTGTAGAAAAGAAAAATAAAAGAAATAAAAGGACAACATAAGAAAACAACTTGACTGAGAAAACAACTTGACAGGAAATAAATAATAAAAAGAACAAAAGAACACGTACAATGAAAGGTTGGACCAAGTAGATTATTTTGAAGTAAATATTTATCAATCTATATAAAAAAATCAAATGAAAAGTAGTCAAAATATTTCCATATACCTACTATCTCTTTTAGTACTTAACTTTAGCAGGGATAGAATCTGAAAGATACTTCATTTTGAAGTGTGATGCTTATTGTGACATCAGAAACAACTATGTTAATTGCTTAACAACTGAATTGTGATAGACCCTTTCGAGGAAGGAGATTGTTGAAAATTTGGGGGAGCTCATAATTTTTTTATTTATAATTTTATGATCTATTATCAGATGTATGAAAAAAAAATTTGAGTTTTTGTTAATAAAGCTATGATGCTTTTTATATTATTTATGAATTTTTAATAATTTAAAAAATAATATTTAGATTGTTTTAAGATTTTATTGTGTAAGTTTTTTGTATTCATTTGATTTAAATCATATTTAATAATCTATCATCAAATGCATAGTATAATGAAGTGGGCTTTTTGTATCAACTTGTTTTGGATCAAACTAAATACTCTTAATGTTAAAAAGTAATATTTAAATTATGCTATAAAATATAATTGTGTAAAATACAATTTCATAGGTGTACTTTATTTGAAAAAGATATTTTAAAGTATTATCTTGTTTACAATTTTAAAATGCAACTGTTTTTTTTTTTTTGATGAATAGTCCTTTTCAATTAATAAAATTTACTAAGATTACAATTCACAAAAAAGGGTCGGGGGATACAGGATCACCCCGCGAATGAGTTCAATTGGCCGAAGCCAAAGTAAACAACATGGCCATAGCCAAAAACTATAAACTATTCATCAAAAAAAATATTTAAAACAACCTCATGCTGCCAAGGCAGGACCAGCAAAGGGAGGATGATCATCTTTATCAGGAAATCCCCACGCATCAGTGGGATTGTGAGGCGGACTAGGAACAGTCCAGCCATCAGTAGCATCTGCAGGATCTGGGGTAGTTGCAGTCTCCGCATCCTTCTTGTCTAGCCGCAGAGGAGAAAGAGCCAAGGCCAGCCAGGGAAACTTGCCAGAGTGCACCTGTCTAGGGGGAGGAGTCAGATACCGGCCAGAAGCCCGCCTAGGGGGGGAGCCAGGGACCAGCCAGAACCACCACGTGGTGGGGAAGCAAAGCAACGCCTCCAACCGCCATTACCACTGCTGGGAGAGCGGTGGCAGGGACCTTGGGAGCACAGTGTGTGTGAATGGCGACCAGAGGACTGACGTTTGGAACGGCGACCGCGAGACGAGGAGGCATCAGCCGAGGCATCTAGAGGCACTCTGGCAATGGTACAAAGAGCATTGCCCCAATGGTTTAACAATTCCTGTAAGTGGGCAACCTCTAGGGAAACTTTATTAGCTTGCACCTGTATCTGCATAATGACATTGTTACAAATGCATGCCTTAGTGTACATTGCAATGTTAACATCCAAAAAACTATGAGTGAATAAAACTACATTCTTATCTTTCCATAGAGAAAACAAAATTTCCATCCTGAAGGTATGCCAAATCTGGGAAAACTTTCAAAGAAATCTGGGGGAATCACCCAGTAGGATCATGTGCCATGAAAAAGATTTGGGCCTGAAAGGCTTGAAAAAATCATGGATCCAGTGCCAATAATTCTTAGCACGCTTCCAAAACAAAAAAAAAATGCAAAAATGACTTAGGTTGGCCACAGAAGGGGCATCTGGGATTAGGAACCCCAATGTGCTTGAGCCGAGGCCCCAGGGGAAGACCTTGGAAAGCAAGGCACCAAGAAAAGTGAGCAATCTTAGGTTCTGTAATGGCACTCCAAATGGTGTCAAACCGTTTTCTCCATTGAGAAAGTGAAGAATGCAAATGCCACTGTTGATTAAGTGTGTCCACCATCGAAAGGTGGGGCGAAAGCCATCTGTATCCCATATTGGGCTTATAATTGGTAAATGGAGTGGCAGGAAACTACTTCCAATCATACCACCAAGGTTGAATAGACTGAATCCCCACTTTATGAAGTAAGTGCACAGGGATGGAAGACAACAGAAGCTCATAAGTCTGGCGATCGGCACATACAAGGCGGTATTGAACTTGCATATCCTCCCAAGACCTAAAATTCATGGTGACTCTAGAAAAAAAGTCTTTGGTAGTGCGAATGCCACGTTTATAGAAACGCAGAGCACTGACACCTTGAGTCTTGGCAAGAGGAATACCCTGGAAGACAAACAAGGGAGACCACCAAATGTTTTGCTGATTTAAGGACAGCCCATTGCAAAACTCATCACCATCCCAATGAAGCCAAGGTTTAACAGCTTCCCAGGCTTTCCAGTTGCTCTTTATAACGAAAGAGCCCTGTATGACCACTGGTTCATGCATAGTGAGAAGGGTTTGAAAACCAATTCCCTTCCACGCTGGTCTGTTAGCAGGGAAGTCAAAAGAGATAAAATGCCTGACAAGAATTTTCCAGGCTTCATCTCCAGAAATAGCTCTGATAATCCATTTAGCATAGAGGGCAAGGCCCTTCTTTCGAGTGGAACGTAGGCTGAGACCCCCAGATTCCTAGGAGACAATAGAAATCCCAAGCAACTCTGTGGAAACCATGATGGTCAGAACCAAAGGCCCAAAGAAAATCTTTGAGCAAACGTTCTAATTTGAGATAGGAAGCTTTGGAGGGAGCCCAACAAGAAGAATAAAACACATGGGTGGCAGCCAAAATCTTAGAACAAATCTAGAATTTACCAGCAAGAGAAAGCGGCTTAGTGATCCAATAATCAAGCTTTTTGGTAATCTTTGTAAGCACAACATTCCAAAGTTCCACAGGGGAAGCCTGGAAAGCAAAGGGAATGCCAAGAAAGCGAAAAATTTCTCCATGAGTAACCCATTTCCATTAGAATTGGTTGAGCCAAGGTGGAGCTGAAAAAAAAGATTGTCAGTAACAGAGCATTTTATGCCATTGAATGGTAGAGCTAGAGGCTTGACAAAAAGTGTCAAGACAATTTAAAGCATTTTTGATGTTTTCTTCATCTTCAAGAAGAGTAAGAAAAGAATCATCAGCAAAATGACCATTGACTAACTGGGAGGAAGAATTAGGCAAGGAAATGCCACGGACCAACCCTGAAGACACAGAGTGAGCAAGTAAATAACCAAAACTGTCAACATCAAGGACATAAAGCGCTGGAGCTAACGGACAACCTTGTCTGATGGAACGAAAAAGTCCAAAAGCTTTAGATTGCAAATTATTGATGGTGATGCAAGCATTAGCGTCACCAAAGAGCATCTCCACGGACTGAAGGAAATTGGGACCAAAACCTAGAGCTTGAAGCATAGCCAAAATGAAAGGCCATTCAATGTGATCATAGGCTTTAGCAAAATCTATCTTTTAAAAGATAGCTTGCTGCTTGGACTTATGGACCCATTCCATACCTTCCCAGACAACAATGATGTTGTCAAGAATATACCTGGATTTGATGAAGCCAGTTTGTTCAGGCCGCACAATTAGAGGGAGCATATGGCGGATTTTGAGAGAGAGCGCCTTAGCAATGATCTTATAAGACACATTCAGGAGGGTGATGGGCCTCCAGTTGCAGATGTCCTCAGGATCACCAGCTTTAGGTATTAATTTAATATTTCCTTTATTTATGATCGCTCCTAAGCTTTTAGAATGGTATGCTTCAAGATAGACTTTGTGCAGATCAGGACCAATTTGCTCCCAAAGATGTTTGTAAAATTCACAGGGAAATCCATCACACCCAGGGTATTTGTCATTCACCATGGAGTAAACTGCCTCTTTAAGGTCTCGGAGGGAAAGAAGTTGCTCACAAAAAGTGTGTTGCTCAACCGTGAGGGGTTTGGAGTAATAGTAATACACTTTTTGAGAGCCTCCTCCTGAGCAATCAAATGGCCCTATGAAGCAAAAACATTCTCATAGTGAAGAACAAAAGCTTTCAGGATGTCTGGCAGACTGGAAAGAACATCAGTTCCATATTTTATCTTTTTAATCCCAATATTGGTATGACAGGCTCTGAGAGCCTGGAAGAACTCCTTCAAGGCTTTGTCGCCAACCTCCAACCAGTGGAGACGGGCTTTGATTTGAGCTTCTCGGGCAGCATAGTTATCAACAATTTGCTTTTCATGGCGAAGCTTGGCAAGCTGAAGTTGAAGATCCACATCAAAGGGGTTGAAGGTGAGCGCTTCAGAGGCTTTTTTGAGGGCAAGGGTGTTGGCTTCATAAGATTGTTTTCTGAAAATTGCTAGCTGACACTCGTAGATGCGCAAAAAATGAGCCGTTCTGGTAATGGCATCATTTCACCATTGAATCCAACCTCGATGGGAATGTGGACATGGTTCCAAATTCCAGACACGTTGTATGTGGGAGATGGTGGATGCATGCAATAACATAAACGTGTTGGGGAAGAATTGAGACTTAACCACTTTGGGGATAGCTGTTTGGCAAGAAATGCCAAAATAAATGGGATAGTGGTTTGACAACGTCACATCTGTTAGGGGAATGACAGGTAGATCATGATCTTCAGAAAAATAAAAAAAAGATTGCGCCGAGATCATAGCACGATCAAGACGTTTCAATATGCGGTCAGGACCAGCTTGAAAATTGGACCAAGTGTGCCAAGCCCCATTATCATGACGACGGCTAGTATTGGGATCAAAGAGGCCCAATTTATGACGCATGTAAAACTAGGCTTCTCTTTCCCCAGCTATCCAATGCAAAGGCAGAATGCCATCTTTGTCATAGGCCACTTCAACCATATTGAAGTCCCCACATAGTACCCAAGTAGCTGGCGGTAGGTTGTCAGCAAGCCAACCCCACATTTGCGCCCTTTCCACAACATCATTGGAGGCATAAACATTAATGACTCCAAAAGAATGATTATTAATGGAAAGCAAAAGCCAAATAATAGGGTGTGTGGGGTCAAAATTATGCGAAATAATTGCAGAATGAAGGCGAGGTGACAGGAGAGTAACTACACCACCTCGGCCAACTTCATGCTGAGAAGAAAACATGACGCTACCCTACCAAATGATGTGGCATGCAACAGAAAGCATGAAACCAAAAATCTTAACTTCTTGCAGGCAAAGAAAATCCAAATTCCCAAGTCTATGACAGGTATCTCGGACATAGAATTTTTTGGGGAGGTCTGTAAGAACTCGAACATTCCAAGAGAGGAAGTTCATGAAAACTCTTCCATATCATCCTCGTCCTCAAGAGAGGAGTAACTATTCTAAAAGAAGGTAGAAACTGGGTGAAAGTTAGATGGGAAATCCTCTAGACTTACAGCTTGCCATTTGACCCCTGAGATCTTCGCACGTCGAGGAGGACTACGAGAATGCCTTGTTGCTAGTGGTACTATGGAAGAGACTGCAAGAGGAGAATGAGCCCCAGCCAAGGATGAGGTCCTGGCGGTTGCCTTAATCCCCTGTGAGCTAGCAAGGTTTGAAACCTATGAAACCGAAACAAGTGCAACAAAAGCCGCTGACATCTCCACGCTAGTAGGTGCTGACACTTCAGTGGAAGCAGGAGGAATTGTGGTAACTACCGCATAGGATGGCTTGGGGGCCAAAGGATTCAAAGCAGGCTTGCCTTTGCGCCCAACAGTAACCCATTCTTCTTTTCTTCCTTCGACCTGCTTGATAGGCGTCGCTTTAGGCTGGGGTTTGACCCTAGGTGTGGCCAAAGGGCAACCCCTGATCTTGTGTTCCGCAGACTAGCACCTATAATAGGTGTTAGGTAGGTTCAAGTAAAGCACCTTCTATGCGAAATTTTGAGCGCCAATCTGGATTTCCACAGAATCCTTGAGATCTTTAGAAAGATCAACTTCAATGCAAACATGCCGTTGAGGGCGAGTATTAAAAAATTTCTCTGGCTCCTTGGTAACAACTTTGCCAAGGGCTTGGGCAATAGACTCAATAAAAGGCCAGCAAGGCAAGAGTAGACCTGGGAATTCGACCCAAACAGGAACCCTAAGCTTTTTATCATCCGAGACAGAGAAGTCTCAGGACCATTTCTGAAAAACAAGTAGAGAGGAACGCACAGACCAAGGGCCGTTGGTAAAAACTGCGTCAGCTTGCGACGGGTTAGCAAAGCAAAATAAAAAAAAAACCTTTGGTAAGGTTTTGCAGAGCGTCAAGGCAGACGCCATGAGGAGTCCAGCTTTTGTTGACCCATTCTTTGAGCATAGCTTCAGGGGGAGTCCTACCAACAAAATACCCTATCAAGGTATGTTGTTCTAACCAGTCACATGCAACATCAAATTCTTGCAAAGAAAGGACAATATCAGGATTAACTTGTGGAAAACCTTTGGGAAAAACTTGCACGGGCGTTTGTTTGGTGGCGGCACCATGGCAGTCTGAAGCAGCAGCATGAACACCAGAAACAACTAGTTCACCGCTAGCCAGAGCCATTATATCCTAACCTAAAGCTCCCATAGTAAATGTGGTATGACAAGTGCCGACAAAAGGGGAGTGCAAGAGGAAGGCTGTACACAAAAAAAATTGAAAGTTCGCATGAAGCAAGAAAACCCTAGCAGAGCGAAAAAGCCAAAAAATGCAACTTTGAAACACATAATATTTATAGAAATCAATATTACATCTTTTGTTCTTGCAATACATGCACTCAAATATATAAATATGAAGATAAATATTTCTCAAAATAGTTCTTATTTTCTTCTAATAAATTTTTAATTTGATGCTAATTTTATTATATATGTATTCAATGTTATACATATTTTTTGAAAGTTTGAACAACTTGATATAAGTGATACTGATATAAGAGAAGAGTGTGAATGCATGTGTCATTTCATTTAGTGTACAACACTTTAAAAAAAAAATTGTAAAAATATTTTACAAATCTAAACAATTGCAAATATTAAAAGATTGACTTATGGCCCTATATAAAAAAAATTCAATAAATATATATCTAAACATCCAATAATCTATAACAATTTGGGGAAAATTTGTGTTTCACTTTTACTTCAACTATTATTTACTGTGGAAGAAAGAAAGGTTTTATTAAGGAACGTATAACAAGCTAATGTGGATTTTTTTGTAAATAAGTCTTCTCCTTCACTCCTTTGTTTCTTGTAAGGCCCTTTGGTTATTGTGCTTCCTCATGGATTAATGTAGAAGCATCCTAAGGTCATGGCAATCTTGCATCAATCAAAAATATTTGTTTGATTTTAGTTCATGATTGTTCCAATTTTAGTGTTTTGGAGTCATTCCTTTAGCTCTTCTCACTTTAAATTATGTAGCTGGGGATTTTTGTTAGGAGTCTAGTAGATTATGTTTTTGGGTTTGCATCTTAATTTGTTCTTTCCTGATGGAAATTAGTTTACAGTTTGGGTTTGGTCATATTTGTTGTTCTTTTCCTAATGGTCAGATTGGAGTTTTCAATCTTGCGAAGTTGTTTCATGAATGGTGAAGGTTAATGACATATTGTTCAATGTTCCTACATTTTCGGATGACCTCCTTGTACAATATTATGTTGTTTCATCCTTATTTAGAGGATTTCTTACAGAATAGGTCTTGTCCTATATGCCATAAAATGGTTTCTTATTTCTTAGAGAATGTGATCAATCTAGTTGACGTGTGGCTTGTGATCAAGTATCTATTTTTGATGGTTGTTCCTTTGTAGGTAATTTTTATTAAGTGAATAGAATCAAATTTTGGATATGGATTAAGTGGTAGTTTATTGACTTCAAGAGTTTTCACAAAGGAGATAGTCCAAACTTACAACTAAAGTCAACACAATGGAACTAACCATCTCATATAGGAAAACAACACAATGAATAATGAAAGAAATAAAAGGGTAGTATAGCAAGAGATTTTGGTCAGATTAAATAGTTTCAAAGTGGGTCATTATTATCTTGTACAACAAATAAATATTAAGTAAGAAGAGAGATTTTTCCAAATCGATAGTTTTGAGGTGGATCCATGTCAGCATAGAAAAAAATAATAATAAGAACACAAGAACATTGTACAATGAAAGGTTGGACCAACTAAATGATTTTGAAGTAAATCTTTATCATCCTATATTGAAAAAAAAATGAAAAAAAAAAGTAAAATGAAAAGTAATCAAGACATTTCCACATATGAGCTTTTACTTCTCTTTGAATTAGTTTATATAATACTCTTATTTATGTTTCATTTTGTGAAAAGCCAAAATTCTTACTGCATTTAATTAAGAACTAACTCTTATCAAATTTGGTTTGAAACTTGGAAGTGAAAACTACCAAAGAAACCCTAGAAGAATGTGTGCATGTATGTGGGTGGGTGTGTGTGTGTGTGTGTGTGCATGCGTGCTTACATGTGTGTGTGTGTGTGTGTGTGTGTGTGTGTGTGTGTGTGTGTGTGTACTTTTCACTTGTAATACAATTAAATGTGAAAGACACTTCATTTTTGAGTAAGACACTTACTACAACATCAAGAAAAACTATGTTAATGACTTGACAACTGGGTCACGGTATAATATTTTCAACGAGGGTGCCATCACAATCCTCTATAGAAACATAATGAAATTTCTTAAGACCAACTTAACAAGGTTGATTTTCTCATAGGATGCTTTTTGTTTAATCTCATAGACAATAAAAGTTCTTATTCTTCTTCTACTATACTAAGCATCAATACACTATGGATCTCTATAGTTAAAGCTAATATAAAATTTGATTTGTGTGCTACATTTATTAGTCAATGAATATAATGGGAAAGTGTTTCTCTAATTTTATCTAAAATCATTTTATTTAAATAATAAGTATTCCAATAACTAACTATCCAGAAAAACTTATAAAATGGTAATAATATATTCTATATCTCCATTTTTGTAGAAGAAAATTTGTACTTTTCTTATTGAAGAATAAAAATGTGCTTTTGAGAATTTGATTAAATGTTATTGATGTGGATCTTTCCTAGCATATTAAAAAAATAACATATAATGGAAAGTCTACTAAGTTGATGATGGAGATAAGATATTGTTGTGGAACTTTACCTTTTTAAAGTGGGTAAAGCATTTCCATAATCTTGGTTTTGAGGTGATCTTATCAACCTTTTCTTTCCTTCTCTTTATTGGAAAAAAGTTGTTTAAAAATGTTTATCAACCTTTATAAACAAGAAGGTTAGG
The DNA here is from genome assembly GCA_028749045.1 of Cupressus sempervirens. NCBI lineage: Eukaryota > Viridiplantae > Streptophyta > Pinopsida > Cupressales > Cupressaceae > Cupressus > Cupressus sempervirens. Next base: position 216,193,983 of record CM053786.1, read on the forward strand.
GAATGGTCAAGGAGGAGGCAATATTGGTGTTTTTGTTTTGAACACTATGCATAAAGACTCTATATTTTGAGGGTTTTAAAGAAATTTTAGACTTAGCCTAATTCAGGAATTAACATAGTATCTTCAATGTGATTCCTAGTGGACTATTGATTGTATCCTTAAGCCCTTCACTTGTGCATTAACATTTAAGGATCATTACTACTTGTTAGTTTATAATTGACATATATGTTTAACCATGTTAAGAGGGAGGAAGGGAGAGAGGGAGCATGGGGGAGTGAGTGAGAGAGGGGGGGCAGGTTTAGTTCCTCTTGTGTTTTCATTTTGTTCCATGGTTATTTTTACCTAAGATATACTTTGACAAATTTTACATATTTATTTTCATATTGAGATTCTTGGACTACTAGACACTATTTTGATGACCAATATCATAGTTGCTAGATCTAAGATGTGTTACTATTCAATTTGATCATATCTGCATGACAATGCTAGTATGTTACATGATACCTTATGATAATGTCTGGATTATTTTGTATTCAAACATGGATTATGATTTATGTGTTATTAGGTGGATATTATGGGATTCATATTTGGTGTTCTTTTATGTTGCAACTATCTATCTTTTACCTTTATGTAAATACACACTCAAGTGATGAATATGGGTTATTTAAATAAGTTGACTTAAATGCATTATTATATGATTATATGATGTTATTTTGTACTACAACACTTCTATGTGTGGATTTATCATTTGTGCCAATAAGAAGTGGCAATGAAACTGTACTCAATTTCTTGGAAAATCTACACGGTGTCTCATTCTCCTTTACATGATTTTTCATCCTTATGTACTCTGGCTATCATATATTGAGCATTTGCACTTGATGTTTTCTTATTTACTAAATAGGTACCAGTTAAAATCATCCTAAATATATGATATGAGTTGGTACCTATATCCCTAATAGTGGCACCAAAAGATAGTGACTTTGGTCATTCATGCTAAGCCAATATATTCCTTGCATGGGTGACGTATCCATATATTATTATTATTAACCCTCTAATAATTGGTAAATCCATATTCACAACACATTATGAGATTAGACCTATGAGTGTGTCTATATATTTAGGGTTCTGCAATTATTGTAAAAAATATTAATTGAAATGTTGATTTAATTAATTTGGGGGAAATTTTCTTATTTATTTTATTTATCAGCTATTTTTTCATATATCAATTCCAATTACTTGGAATTGCCTATTTTATTTGGGAAAAGGATCCAATTAGATTATTAATTCATTTAATAGTCTAATTTATAAGTCACATTTATAAATGTTCTTACATTGGTAAAAGTGGGTTTTAATTCCCACTTCTCACTTTTCTAGTTCACATTGATTTTGAAGGAGTTCCACCACAACTCTCTTTGGCCATTTTGGAGATTTATTCATTGCAAGAGCTTGGCTTGTTGGATCTTTGCGAGGATAGGCTTGTTGGATTTGTAGTGGAAATCATCTTATTTGCAAAGTGTTTCATTGCATTCAATGACCTATTTATTTTGTGGTTGAAATCCCTAGTTTTGAGTAATTTGTGTAAGGTGGGGCTTTCTCATTTTTTTTTCTTTTAGTCTGTTTTACTATCCAATTTTTATTCCTAATTTTTTAGAGGTTGAGAACTAGTGTTCCTCTATGTTTTTATGCTTTAATTCGACCCAGACGATGGGAATGAGCATTTCATGCTTTATGTATTTTTTATTTGTAATTTTTGGTAGAGTTATGTTGTTGGATTTTGCATGTGATCTAGTAGCTTAAAGTTTTTTGGATTTTTGGATTTTTTACATCATTTTAGAGGAGGGTTTTCACTTTCATCAAATTTTGGAATGTTTTATTTTTAGGATTTTTTCTTGTCACCTTGTTTTGTTTGTTACCCAAATTTTGTGGTCTATGTTTGGTTTTTCAAAATAAATTGCCTTCCATGTTTCAATTAGTGTCACAGTTTTTCATTGTGGACATTGGGATTCATGTTGAATTTTTAGTTCCAGTAAGATGCACCATTGAGTGAGTCATTGTACTTGGTCATTTTGTTGCATTTCTCATATAAAACCCTTGCATTGGTTTTTATTGATTATTTCATGGAGCTGGTTGTGCCCACCTATGAGCATGTATGTGTCTGCATATGGAATGATCTTGTGATACTCAAACTCCCAAATTTAGGTCGGTTGAGTATTTTCTCATCTGGTGGTTGGTTGGAAACTTGCATTTCCTATGGGAACTCATTGTGTGATGAACATGGGTCTATAAGATAGAGGTCTAGAGTGGATTCTCATATTGACCCTTTCCTAGAAATCATTGACAAGGTAATTTTGAGAGGTCTAATAAATGATAACAAAAATAAATACTTGGGTAATATAACTTAATGAAAGAAAAAAATATTGAGCACTTGGCCTCCCGAGGGAGTTGGAATGAAGGTGTGTGCCTTTCCTCATAAGAGATTTGAAATGAAGATATGGTATCTAGCCTCTTGAGGAGTTGAAAAAAGGATATATTTTGCATCTTCCTCTTATGGGAGTAAAAATAAAGGTTTGATTCTACTCATGCTAGGAGAGACAAGTAATGACACTCCACTGGAGTCCCTACATAGTTATCCCATAACGTGTCTAGATAGTGACCTCTTGTATTGCATCATCTTCATGATCATTGATTTGCTATGGTATGCACTAATTTTCATGTGTGGAATCCACATATGCCTTATCTTGTGTGATTGTAGTTGGGTTTCTATCTCGATGAGCACAACAGGATGTGCCTTAGGGTTCTATGTGGTCAGGGAGCATTGCTTCCTATATCATTGCTAGGGATTACATTACAAGGACGATATTCTTCTAGCTTCAATATTGGAGCTTGATGTTCACTTGGATTCTTTGATATTATTATGATGTGAGTTACTTGTGATTTATGCTTTTACTTGATGCACATGTTGTTTATTGATGTTGTATTAGCAATGTGATGGATTAAACTTATATCCCAGGGAATAGTATGTTAGATGTATTTATTATATTATTTTGATATATTGATGATTTTGAGTGTTTATCCCCTTAAGATGCACATCTCTAGTACTCCCCAATATAGAGGTTTGATTTAGATTATATAGGTTAGATAGCTTCTTTTCTTTAATTTGGATACTTGGTTGTACCCCTTATTAGAATTTTAAAAAAATATGAAATGATAGGTTACATTTCATTAGATCTCATTGGAAGTTGTATGATGCATAATATAGGCTTGTATCTTTTGATAATGGTGTTTGTCACTCCTAATTCAATATTGCATTGTATGAAAAAACTAATTGTATCATGTGTAGTTTCACCATATTATTGCATGCCTTCTAGAGTTGTATTGTATGATGTTGATAAAAAACTATTGTACTCAAATACTGGGCATTTCCTAACTTGTTCAAAGGATGTGACTTGGTGTTATGGATAGATTGTGTATCGGTCATTTCAAGGTTATGTATCTTGTCATTTCATCCTTCCTACATTTTCGTCTAGCAAAGGAAATTGTATGATTTAACCATTTAGGAAATTTTATTTGGAATTTACAATGGGCATTTCTTCTATTGTTAATATGTGTAATGGAATGAAAAAACCTTGGTTAAATTACCTAGATAGAAAACTGTGCATTGGTAAGTAGTGAGCACTTGAAGATCCTTAGTTAGTTGAGTATTTCTTCTATTGTGATCTTTCGACTCTTGTATGCATATTATTTTTTGTTTATTGAGAAAAAAAATATGTTAGTCTATGTTCATCCTTGCTTCCAAGCTAGGCAGGGCATTACATTTAGCATCAAATCTCATGTTCAAACATTGGGATCTATGTGTTATACTCACATTATGATATTTGGATATTGAATTATTTATATATTGATACTTTCTATGAAATGGTTTTTTATTATGATATAGTCTTGAATGCTTTCTTAAGATTCTGACTCATGTCTTGTTGCCCCTAAAGGATACCTCTTGCATGTGGACATGGAAGAGGTTGTGGTGGGAAAAATGCTTGACCAAATGACCATGAGGAAGAGAAATGTGAGGAACACCATGAAGAAGTGTTTCAAGAAGAAGGGGAGATATGAGGATAGGATTGAGGAAGATTCAATGCATTGGTACATTTTCTATGGGATCTTATAGCTCTATTGGGACCTCAGATTGAGGGTTCTTGACATGGTGGTTCACAACTAGAGGGATCACAAGGTGGAGACTCCTACATTTATGAGAAAAAAGAGGATTGAGGATAGCATAAGAAATTTCACACACCACCAATTTCTAGAAGGGGACATGATGGAGGTAGAGTTAAGGGTGATGCAAACACCATCTAGTTGGATATTATGAGAGACCTTTAGCGGTCTCAACCACCTTTCTTTGATAGAAAGGGAGGTGGATGTAATGTTGAAACTTCATTTTTGGACCTAGGGAATTTCTTTTCTATGCATCCTTCTACTAATAACCTAAAATATTGTTGTGCAGCTATCCATTTGTGAGATCATGCTTCTACTTGGTGGAACATATAGGAGAAAAAGTTCCATATTAGCCTGGAAGATCTCACATGGGAGATATTAAAGGAGAGGTTCAAAGAGAATATTATATCTTCTTAGTGTAGACAGTCTTAGGTGGATGAGATCCACATGATTAGACAGGGAAACATGACGGTGGAATAGTATGAGATGAGGTTCTTCGAGATTTGATAGTAGTCGACATACAACCATGAATAAATACTTATGACTCGTCACTTCATTTGGGGTCTTAAGGACTCTATCATTGGGGATGTTCATATGCACCCACCTAGGACACTTTCTTTTTGCACCGTGAAGTAAAGAATTTTCAATAGAAATTTGACTATAGGTTATTACAACATAGAAGGTATGCAAAGTCATAGTGCAAGGCCTATGGGTCCAGTTGTACCTTCCTCATATACATAGTCCATAGGATTGACTTATACCTAGTCAATACCCTTGAGAGGTGGAAACTATTGGTTTGATAGACATTTTCACTCAAAGCCAATAGGGAGGTTAGAGCTCGAGTACAATAGGAGGTATGGGTGTGATATTTATTGAGATAGATACTCATAGTAGATTTGGCTAGCCTTGGGTGGTCACCAAAATTCTAGAAGTGTGAGTTTCTAGTAGTCTAGTGCTCCTTAGAGAGGACATGAATATGGATATGGTGTTGGGGCATGCTTCTCTTATGGCTAGCTTGGTCATAATTTGGTAGCAGGGTCAGTGCAAGAAGTTGGGTCTCACTTTTGGCCAAGAAGTGGAAGTGTTTTTCCTATTTTTGAAATATTTTGTCAATTGATGCCAAAATTTGAGTCATTTAGAGATTAAATATAAAAAAACTTCAGCAATAAAAATTGTAGTGCCTGGAATCTTCTTTTTGAATATGTAGTTTATTTGTATACCCATATGATAGATTTTTTTTTTGGTATGGATCTTTAAAAACCACTTTTTCAAAATACCTATTTTAGGACTATACCACGCTCGTGTACGAACACCATAATTTGACACAAATGAATGAATTTTTGTGAATTCTTTTAAATGGAGTTACCTAACACACCAAAGATTGATGAGAATATTTTTCTTGAATTTTTTAATGAATTTTTTTATTATTATTAATTTTTAATTGGCTATAAAAGAAAATTTTAAAACCTCTCATGTATGGACACCATAATTTGATCAAAATTTCACTTTTTTTTTTTTAAAAAAAAACTTCAAAAAAATTGAATGTAGATTGATGACATATAAATTAATTTACGAAAAAATATAAAATAAAAAAGTTATTAAAGTTTTAGTGAACGTTGCTATTTTACATTTAGGTACCACCTTTGATTAAAAAATAATAAAAAAAAGTAAATAAAAACATAACTCTATAAAATTTATATTTCTGAAATCAAGACAGTGAGAGCTCTAATGGGTTTTTGTTTCGTAAAAAAATTTGATCGGGAAGACCCTCTAAAAATTATGGCAAGGCATAAATTTGTCAGTTCAATGCCTTAGCCAAATCTTAAGAGGCCAAGGCATAGGCTTGGTCTCACCAAGCCTATCCCAAACCAAAATCCGAGGTAGGGAAAAAAAATCACGCCTCATATTGTAAGAAACGGGCACTCGTTATTTGAATTTCAAAAAATGGGTACCCATTTTGAAAAGCTAAAAGCGGCATGTAAAATCCGCCAAAAACTTAAAAAATTGAATTTTTAAGAAACAGGTACCTGTTTTTTACTTTTAAAAAATGGGTACCTGATTTTTAAAAAATGGGTACCCATTTTTTATTTTTAAAAAATGGGTGCCCATTTCTAAAAAAAATTTATTTTTATTTTTTTGAGAAACGGGTACCCATTTTTTGAAAATAAAAAATGAGTACCCGATTTTTAAAAATAATGGATGCCTATTTTTAAAATTTAGGGTCGAGCACCCAAACCAAAAACGGGTGCCCATTTTAAAAAATCGGGTACCCATTTCTAAGAAGTTTCATTTTGCAGATTTGACTTCCACAGAATTGCGACCCAACTTTGTGCATTCACCCAGCATGTCCTTAGAGATCATCAACAAGGACAAGGAGTGTGTCTATGTTAGAGCCTAGCATAGGGGACGTAGGTAGATCCCTTTGGGTATTTTCGTTGGTTGGAAACCATCAAGTTGAGCATCACAGTATCGCAATCAAGTTCTATAGGTACATTACATGGTATTTCTACCACTATGTTATTTAATAATGGTTCTTCAAATTATTTTATCTTACCATCCCTTTTTTAAGCAATGTGGGCTAGTGGCAACATGATAAGTAGATAGCTAGTAGGTTGAGTTGGATACAGGATCCATAGTGACTATGGATTCGGTATTTGGTGGTTGTATCTTGGACTTGGGTGACTTCACCACTACAATTGATCTTCATATTCTACCCTTAGGATCTTATAGCATTATGTTGGGTATGGATTGGTTATCTTTTCACCAAGTGAGTATTGATTTCCAACATAAATTGGTAGAGTGTGCTAATGACATAGGTGGATAAGTTGAGCTTGTAGGGTTCAAGAGACGAGTCTCACTTTGGATGATCTCATCTAATAATAAGCTAAAATACAGTATGAGGTATGAATGTCAAAAGTTAACAATCTCTTTCAGTGACCTCGATTAGGGTGAGAGTTAAGAGGTGTCGATTCCTGATTATCCACTCCTTTGTGATTATGTGGATGTGTTTTTGTGTGAGATACTTGCTATGTTACATTATGATAACATTGATTTTTTGTATGATGTCATCCTAGGAGGAGAGCCTATTTCTTGGAAACCTTAACACATAACTAATCAAGAATTGAATGAGCTTTGAATGTAGTTAGAGGAGTTATTAGCTAAGGGCCTTATTCATCCTAGTGTATCCTTGAGGAGTGCACTAGTCATATTTCTAAAGAAGAGAATGGGTCATTGTAGTTATATGCTTTAACTACCAGTAGTTGAATAAGGTAATAGTAAAGAGTAGATACCCCTTTCCAAGGATAGATGAACTATTTGATCAAATAAAGGGATAAAGAGTGTTCTATAAGATTGGTCTAAAGTAAAGATACCATCAACTTCATATCCATGAGGCTGACATTCATCATACATATTTTTATACATACTATGGGCATTATGAGTTCACATTTGTACCTTTTGAGTTGACCAATGCATTATCAATGTTCATGATTTTCATGGATGATGTGTTCAACACATATTGTGATTAGTTTTTCCTTGTATTCATTGATGATATACAATAGGATAAGTAGGGGTGGTTGGGGGTGGGGGTGGTGGGGGTGAATTGGGATCTATAAAATTATATCACTTCAAACATGAATCACATTCATACTTAATTCACCAAAAATCTCAACCTTAACCTTAACATGTAACATCATCATATATCAACATGTAATATCATATCTAACATCTAACAATATGAATAACACATAAACACATAACCAACACATGACACTAGATGTGGTCATTCAAAAAATTTCCAAGATGAAGGTAAAACTATAGTGGGGATGACAGCCACAAAATCTTCACTATTGTAGCAATAAAGTGTACCTATTCAGGCTATAAATTTTGATCAATTCTGATGATCTACCTTGTGAAGGGTCTATCCTACTAAGATCTTACAAGACTATTAAGTCTACCTTGATGGAAGGATTTCACATCACAATAGAGTGAGCACTCTTTTAGGAGATATACAATAGCCCTATTATGACCACTCTATTAAGAGATTCACCTAAAAAAATGGTTAGAATGTAATAAGTACCATGATCCTTTGGTTTGTACTTGATTGATGATGAAAAATCTTCTCTTTTCAATATTAAATCACCTCAACATGATAGATATATTATATCTCCTTTCTACACTTCTCAGTTTCCTTAGTCCTTCAATCTATTGTTCACCTTCAACTATACAATCCTCTCTCTTACAACTTCAACAAGATGAAATCCTGGCTTAAAAATTTCTTTTATAGTCATCTGATGAAGCTCATAGATCTTGATCAATGATTAGAATTCCTTCTTTTTTTTGCTTGACCTCTCCATTTTATTTATTGGTGGATCACACATCATAGGGATTAACGATTTGCAATGATAGGCATAATTGATACTATATATGATTCCTCAATCATATAAACATGCTTCCAACTTAGAAAAATGGTTTACATATGAGTTTGTGCCATTCGAAACTCAAATACAATTAATTGTGTTACTTGGTTCATATAGAATTTGGCACTTGGCTCTTCTTGTTCTTTCATACTAACCCTCAACATGAACTTGACTTGGCTATAACTTATTTTTCCTTCTCACTTTCTTGGCCCATGTTGCCCCTTGAATCACTTGGCAACCATTGAAATTCTCAAAAACACTTATGTGCACTAGGCAACTATAATTGCCTCAACACATATTGAACTCATTCACTTCTTTACTTGATAGCAACTTAATCTTTATGATGGCTTAGTCATAATGATGACTGACCAACATTTCCTAGTAAATAGCTATGTTTTTTACACTAATAAATAATTTCCTTTAGGGTCAACAATCTCTCCCTTTGGCATTAGTGGAAAAAACACTTATCATTATCAACAACGCATACATAATAAATTTTCAAAACATCAAAACTAGAACTCCCCCTTTGGGTATACTTCATACCTTATTTCGGTAACTATATACACTACTCTATTCCTTGGTAAACAAAAACATTTCTCCCTTGTGATCTTTGATCTCTATAAAATATTATTTTCACTTGTTTTTGTCATGCTTTTTGTTTGATAGTAAGCAAGGTAGTAAGAATTAAACCATATGTAGTCAAAAATGGTTTATGCCATTGAAAAATTAGATCTATTATAGCATCCCAATAGGCCTTGAGTGTCTCAAGAACATGGTGTTCAATCTCTAATATGATAGCTAAGGCCACCATATTTTATGCAATGGATAGATTCTAATTACTGTAAATCAAATCCTTGGTTTTTTGTAAATGTATTTGCATTACTTCCAAATGAGGTGTGATCAAAGATTGAATTGTGACAATCACTACCTTTATTTTTCTCTCTCCGTTTAACAACTTAGATTGCCTTGCCAAAATCTCAATTCTCAAAAATGCGTTGAGCCTAAACTTTCATCCAAGGTCAGTGTTTCCCCACTCTATTATAAGTCAACATCAATCTTGTCCATTTTTTCTTTTATCTCTTTTGTAAATGATGAAACTTGGAACAACTTCATAAATAATGTATTGACATTTTGGACTATCTTCTCAAAATCATTTACAAGGGTATAAAGTTCAACCTGTTTGAGTGTAATTTTTGTTGCAACTTTATCCATCACCTTATTCTCAAATTTTTTCTTTGACCTTTGCATAAGCTTTTGTCTTGTGTCTATATTAGGGCCATTCAACTTTTTCACATTTTGAGCTAATTGTTCAATGATTGGGGCATGTTGATTCAAGTTCTCAACACCAATGGTTTCAAGAAATATACCATTGATCTCATGAAATAGTTGTTTTTGCTAATGTTCTCTTCTCATTTCCTCTTGTTTGATCTTCCTTGCTAATGACTTAATGTTTTCAATTGATCAGAACTTAAATTGTTTGTCTCCCAATTAGGGATCATAATCACTTCATCTAAGGTAACAGTCTTATGTTGACTTCCCATTGTAGACCTTATTTTATTTTTCTTGATTATCTTCCCCTTTTAGTCTGGGGTGTTGGAGCTCAACATTTTCATCTGTCAACCTACAATTTTCACACTTATGCTCGGTATATGTATCTCATTAGTCTAATTAGTCTCCACAATTATTGTGTGTCCCTCAGCGGTAGTCATTTTTTGTTAAGGCACATTCTCCTTTTCCTTCTCAATATTAGTAATAAGTTCAATTATGGAACTCACTTGTCCAACCTCTTTTACTCCCTCAATCTGAAGTCTTGAGGCACTTGGTCTCTCACCTATAGTGGGATGGTCCACTTAATCATTCTTCTCTTCTTCATTATTCTCATTTACACTGCCCTCATTCACATTATTATGCTAATCTAATACTTGTACATTTTCCCCTTAAGTAGTTGACACATTATGATGCTTGAATTACTCTCAATTACATCTCATTGTCCTTATTCTTGATTGATTATGACAATTGGTATAGAAGAGGTAACATGTATAGACTCTACCAATTGTGTGGACTCACGTGAACCAATCCTTGTATAGTATTTTACTTGCATAGTCACAAGATTAGGGTCTATCAATTTCTCACAAGTTGGCATTTGGACTAACTCAATCTGCATGTGACCTTCACTTGTCTTCTCTAGCTTAGCTATGATATTTTCAACACTTAACACATGTCTATACGGGCTTGCTTTAGGTTCATCATCTATTGCAACTATTTTAGTTTTCCCTTCACTCTATTGCACCATATTATGAATTGTAACAACAAGATTATATGTTTCATCATTAATATCCTTCATGTTGTCCAATTCTATATTTTCTTTTTCATCCTTCTCTTCTTCATATTTTTGTTCATCATCAAGGATTAATCCATCTATTTTATTCCATATCAATTTTGTCTCCTCTACAACATTTTTTTTTTCAAGATTAGTAAAGCCCTTATCTTGGGAACAAATCTGTCATTGAACTCTTTCATGGATTTTGAGATTTGTTTCTTGTTCAACTCAGAAATGATTTAGGTAAGTGTGCCCTCTATAATTTTACTTTCTATTGTCAGTGCATACTTCCACTTTGCATCTACTCTACCATAGATCTCATTGGGTATCATATTCCCTAACTCTAATGGTGTATATTTGAAGTTTTCCATCATATCTAACAATGGTTATTCTACTTTATTCATGTCCTCCTTACTCAATTTATCAAACTTAATAAAATAAAATTTAGATGATCATGCACTTCCCCTAATGTTTTCGCATACCTCATCTATTTTCTGGGACTTCTTGTATACAAAAACTCTCAACTATCTTGTATCCTTAGATTTAGTTTTGTCCTCATCGTCATCTTCTTTTGAAATCCCAAGCCTTCTTCTCAGCTTCTTCAATAGTTTTCTTGACTCAGCCTTATCTAGAGTGTCTTTCCTCTTTGATGAACTCTTTCCTTCAAGCTAGTATTCTGACTTTCACTATTCCTTTGCTTTGTGGCTTAGTAACTGTAGTAGTTGTTTTCTTGATTCTCTGTCTAGTCACTCTTTGTGTATTAGGGGTAGGCACTGAATCTTTCATCTTCACTGAATCTTTCATCTTACCTTTACTAGTCTATGGCTTGGCCACAACTATCTCTTTTCCTTTTCCCTTGGTTTGATCTTCTTCATGACCTTCTTCTCCTTCATTTCTTTCTTATTCTTCTTCATCGTCACTAGATAGGTCTTCACCTTTGCCTTCTATAATTTGCAGTAGTACATATATGCTCAACACCTTCACTTAGAGCTCTCTCCAAATTATCTATCATCCCCTATCTCTTCATTTTTAGCATAGGGACCTTAGTCTCCATCATGATCTTTATTTTGGTAGTTTCATATGTTCCAAATGACTTGAATTCCTTGTCTATGATTCATCAGACAATTTTGTGATTATTATAATTGCTTCATTAATATTAATCCCATAACCTAGCGGCTTCATCCATGCAAATCTAGGTATGATAGATCAAATACAGGTCCTATTTGTATCTACCAAAAAAATAAATTCTCATAGTACCTATCAACAAATGACTTAGGGGTCCTTGACCTATTATTGATTGTCTTTTTTCTCAAAGTTGTCTCCAAACTGATTAATAAACTCATTGATTTGATGGGTGACCCACTTCTTCTTACTCCATGTTATGTTACCTTTAGTAGGAAAAGAATTTTGCACATAAAAGAATATGCAAACTAACAAAGATCTAAACTTACACATTGTAATTTTTCCCCTTCTAATGTTTTTCAAGTTCTCATCCAATTGTTGTAATTATAGGTCGACTAGATCATAGGAACGACCTTTCTTCACAATCTTCCAAGCAATGTCAACTTCATCATAAGGGATGTTGTCTAGTCAACATGATTAATAAAACTTGTGAGCTATAACCATCACAACAAAATCTATCTTAGCATCCTTGATAGTGGAAATTATCATTCCATGTTTTTTCATAGTACCATTGTATTCACATCAATTACATCTTTGCTTTTGCATTGAATAGTTTTCACTCTATCTATTGTAGGGTACCCAGTCACTTGGTAAAAAAATTGTTTTGTGATATCCACTAGTCCACCCTCTAGACACAACTTCATTTTATGCATTCATCTTAGAATGATCTTGATCCACTCAAACTTAAAATTCTTTGGAAAATATAGGTCATGGGTGAGTCTGGCCTCGGCAATATGCTTGTTCTCTTCTTTCAATTTCCCACCAATGCAGAATCTTTCATATGCATTCCTTAGCTTGAAATCACCTATTTCACCAATACTACACATATAATATGACCTAACATCATCAATCATAATAACCCTAGGTGGGATTGATGATAGGGAACTAGACATATCACCTTTCATTACAAATTCAAGATATGCTTAAACTTTTGGGGTTTAACAACTTCATTATGAATCAATTGCACAACAAAAAGCTTTGATGCTTTGTCCTTTTCAAAAATCAAACTTGATGTCACTTTTTGCATTTAGGGTTTCAAATTTGAACTCTTCTTTTCCCAGTGATGACATAGCCTTCAAATCACTCTCAATTTTTGATGACATGTTGTAAGATCTTCGCACAAGTTGCTTAAATTCACTTTGAATTCTCTCTAAAGATATTGAAATCTCGTATGTAAGATATTCAAAATGATTGACAAAATTCATTATAAGGGTCAAACTTTTCAATTTTGGGGCCTCATAAATGTTTCATATACATAGTTGGTGCACAATAGTTGTCTCGGCCTTATATGTTGACATTAAGATTAATTTGTCTATTAGTGACTCAACACTTAATTAGTTGGTTACATTGCTACCAAGCTTATCATTCATCCAGCAATGTTAACCAAGTGTTTTAGTTGCTACTAAGCTAAGTAGTTAGAGTGTAATTCATGCTGAGCTTCATAGTGTCTACCAAGCATTTGAGACATTTTATAGTATAGCCTGAGCATAGTAGAGTCTACCGAGCTATCCAGTAGAAGTGATGAAGGTCTTAGTTTTAACCATTCTTGTAGTGTTAACTACACGATTTAGTATCTATCAAGTTTCTTAGTGTTTACCGAGTCATACAGTGTTGACTAAGTTCATGCTACTTGAAGTGATCAGAATGGACCGAGCTTCAACTTCAATTGAGTGCCAGAGTTTTTTGAGGGTTGATAGTGTTTTTCAAGTGTCAGAACATCACCGAGTTTGTCTTCTAAACTTGAGTCACAACAATGGTTTGACTTTGTGAATTATGATGAATTTGGTATTATAGCTGACTCCATAAGGTAGTTAATTGGATATATATATATATATATATATATATATATATATATATATATATATATATATATATATATATATATATATATATATATATAGTCATATCCAAACATAATTAAGTATGAGTATGTGAAGAATTAAGAGCAGATGTGTGTGAATTAAAGAAGGCTACAATTAGTATATGGTACAATTGAGACTTATGTATCACAGTTAGGTGATCACTATAGTTCAAGGAATCTCATTCAACAAATCAAAGTTGTAGATGAAAGATCAGCCATTGATTCATTCTAGCAAGTACATTAGTCAAATCCTTTAACTAGGTGGACTTAACATTCTTTTTCTAAATCTCCTGGCAAAGTGCATACTTCACTGTATGTTTGTAAATCCTTTAACAAGGTGGACCTAATAGTCCTTATTGTTCCTAATAGGGAAGATCACTAAAAGTGGTCAATTTTAAGCCTTAATAGGCCAAATTTATACTATAGTACTAAAGCTTGTGGATATCACCCCCACCCCAATTTTACTTTCTAATTGGAAGGTTTCTAGGTCACCATATCTTGTGTCAAAGTGTTATGAATATTTTATTACTATCATTCTTTCATGCATGCAATTAGATCAAAATAATAAATGAAGGATTAATTAGTGAATTAACTTAAAAATTTATTGGTTTCTAATTCACCCCTCCCCTCTCAATAACCTAACCTACCTTATATTTCCAAAAATTGGTATCAAAGCAATTGGTTCTCACATTAGAAGTTCAATAGCTTGAGAAAAGATCAGAGGCAATGAAGGTATATAGGCTAGAAAAGGATATTGAGAATGAAAAGATGGATCTTGAATTAGCTATAGGTCAATTCAAGAAAGTAAAGGAGAAACTCTCTCAATCATTGCAAAGATGGAAAGATCTTGTAGTACAAATGGATGGCAATCTCTACATTAAAGAAAGAATTGAAGACTTATGTCTAGAAAGAAATTTAGATGAAGTTGATGTAACAATCAAAGACCTACTTGAGAAGAATTCCAATCTTTAAGAAGAAGTTACAAAGCTGAAAAGAGAGCAAGAAATCCAATCAGTCAAATTATGTGAAGTCATGAAAGAAAAAGACAAAGCCAAAGTAGAGATAGAAGAAAAGGACAATGAAATTCAACAACTATCTCTTCAAAAAATAGACTTTATTGATCAACTTAATGATGAAAATCAAGAGCTTATCAATCTGAGCAAAGAAAATGAAAGACAACAAAATGATCTTAGTATTGAAAAGAAAACCAATGAGAGAATGATGAAATCTCAAGAAAGCATGAATTAGTTGAATGAGAAAACTCAATATAGACACAAAGGGAAAGCAAGATTAAGATATGTAGATGAAGGTGATTCATCTCAACAAGGATCTCAAAAGAAAAAAAGAGCTACTTGCAATAATTGTGGTAAGATAGGTCATACATTAAATAAATGCTGGAGCAATGGTTAGGAAAAATTCAATGGAAAGTGTTACAATTGCAACAAGCATGGTCATAAAGCAAGTGAATGCACAAAGAAACCTAAGTTTGAAGGAAAGTGTCACAATTGCAAAAAAAACAAGGAAGAAAATCTTCAAAGTGTAAAACCAAGAAGTCGAACCTAGCAGAGAAAATTGTGAGAGCAATATTTGGTTGGGATTACAACAGATGGTGTAGATATAACTATTGTGGTGAGTTTGGGCATATTGGAGCAAACTATGTAAAACATCACATGAGGGAAAAAGGCACTACAAAGAGATTCTTTGTTTGTATAGAACTTGGACACCTTGCGAAGAACTGTATGAACATAGGTAGAATAGAGGATGAAAAGAAAGCCAAAGCTAACAATATTAGAAAAGAAATGAGGTAGCAATGGGTGCTGAATGTTGAGATAATGGGTGTTGCACACATTGCATAATATTGTTATTTTATTATTTTATTTTTTATTATGTAATGTTGTACCTAGATGGACGTGCAACATGTAAAGATTCCCATGAAATATTCTTGATGAGTTGTATTGTAACATTGTAAAAATATTTTATGTAATTATTTAATATTGGGGAAAAGAATTAAATGCCCAATATTAAATGTGGGGTCAGTGGGTTAGGTAGCACATGGTTTATGTAATACCACTTAGTGATTTTGTGGGACTTGCTACTATATAAGCAACCACAAGGGTAGTTGTTGTAGAGAGAGAGAGAGAGTGACAAGGAGAAGACAAAAGGCAAGAGTCGAGTGGGACAAGGCTTGACAGGTTAGCCAAGGGAGCATTTGTGAAGGTTGAAAGCATGACATGGGATGTGTGGATTCATGCTTGTTCACATAGTTTTCTCAGTTGTGGCTATGGCCATGAAGGCTTCCATGGTTGTATGGCAATGGCATTTTTGCTGAATAATACATGATGATGGATGCTTTTGGAGGCTGGGTTTTTCCCTCAATGAGGGTTTCCCAGGGTATATCTTGTGTCACATTTTGTGGGTATGTTGTCTATTCTCTTGCATGTGGATTTTAATTTCGTATTTATTTTAGATCTATTATGGGTTATGTGGAAATGGTTATATTTTTTATTGCCAAGTTTCCTTACAATTGGTATTAGAGCCTGGTTTTGGCCTGGTCATGTATTAGAGCTATGGTTTTATTATTGTAACCCTAGATTGAATCCATGGGAATGCATGAGAGGATAAAAGAAAGGGCAAGATATATGAATGATTTATTGCAGGTCTGAGGGTTTTGGGTTTGCTGTTATGATGGGATGTTAAAAGATTTGGGCATGTGAAATTGTTGGACAAAAATATTTTTTCGGATGTTTCATTTAAATGAGGGTTTTGGGGGGTAGCTTGCAAAAATGACCTCCTGCGTAAAAATAGACCTCACCATTGGATCCGGGTCGACATTTCCATAAATTTTGATATATAATATGCCCTAGTTTGGCCATGTTCAGAGGAAATGAAAGAGTTTTTTGGTTTCAACCCATGATGGCTGTCAAATTTAATCCTGTCGGAATTTTCGTCACTGAAAAAATAAAAAATGAAAAATCGTACTGAAAATGGTAAAAAGACTATCTTAGTAAAACAGCCATAACTTTCTCTCAGAATATCGAATTTCAGAGTTCTTATAGGCGTTAGAAAGCTAATTCAGAGCACTACAACATGGCGTAGTTTTGGTTCTATGATTTTATATTTTTTTTTATGTTTTAAGAGCCCTAAAGTTAGATGTTATTTATTTTGAGCACGGATTAGGGCATAACTTGGGCATACGGAGCCAGATTTTGGACTTTGAGTAGTCAACGAAAAGCTCTACATATTGGTTCAGATTTGGTGCAGGTTTGCCATGATTTATTTGTTGATATATTGATCTGAATAGTTTATAGGTATATTTTGACTATGGTAACATTGTGAGTTTGTGGCATTGGAAATTTAAGATTTGATGTCATTGTATACTCAGTTCATATTTTAGATTGGTCTCATGATGATATGGTTATTAGTTTTTGGTTTGGATATGCATAATGACTTGTTGGGTCTACAAGTTGTGCAGTGTTGTAAGCGGTCTATACTTACAGGTTGCATTTATAGCTTGGTTATGGGTTGTCTTTGCCCATTGATCTTTCATTATTGATGCATATTCAGATTGGTGGCTTGGATTTGGGTTGTCTATGCCCTAAGTCACATGATTTTATCTTCATGTAGAAGGGATGAGATGTTGTTACCAGGTACAGTCATGGTGGAGGATTGTGGTTGACTATTTTATGCTGACAGATTGGACACTTTGAGAGCCAGATGCTCAGTTCATGGATGTGATCATGGTGTCATGGATTTTGGCATGACATGATTGGTTATACAGGTACATCATTGATGTTCATTAGCTTGGATTTCTGATTCAGTTATGGTGGTATGTCTTCTTGGTTGAGGATCATGGTTATTTAGTTTCTTTTGAGGAGCTCATGATGTGCACTTTGAGTTCTTTGATGGTTTGATGCCTTGGTTGATTCTCATGGTTAGAGGATGGATTTTTTCATCATTATGTCATGGATAGCATGGATACATAGTTTAGTGGGAGCTTGTGACAGTAATGGGGTGACAGTGCAAGATTAGTTCCTGGTTTGGTTTATATCTTCTTGGTTTGGAGAGGATGGATTTTATGATGCCATAGGTGACTTGGTACCACGGTTGAGTGGGAGTTTTGTTGGCATTGATATATTTATTGAGTGTTTGCAGATATTGGAGGTTTGTCTTAGATCCTGTTGCTGCAGAAGCATCTTTGACATTTGCATAGTGCACTTGTTATCTTCATGGTGTGTGAAGATGGTTAGATCTTGAGGACTCGTGGAGTTCTTGGTTATTTTCATGGTATGTGGAGATGGTTCTTCCTGGTATGTGGAGATGGTTTTCTTCATGGTGTGTGGAGATGGTTGCATCTTGAGGACTCACAGGGTTCTTGGAAAAGGTGTGGTTTATGCTTTTATTTGGCATGTTATCCTTGGTATGATGATGGTTTCATTATTATGCCATGGTATACTCTTGATACGCGTTTACAGTTGTGACATGTTATAGTATGTTCATGTGGAGCATGTTATCTCTTTGGTTAAGATGGTTAAATCATGTTGTTATGTTTATGTTCCTGAGGCCATGGTTGGAACTTTGACATTGATCTTGGTTTAGTTTCTTGGTATTGAGTACACTGATCATAAGCTGGATACTTCATGATATTGCTATGTTGCATTTGGAGTTGGCATGGATTGATTGGTCACAGGTACTCATGGATACTTAGAGATGGTGGTGACGTTGATTTCTCTTGGATTAGAGAAGTATTTGTTGGGACGGTTGATGATTTCAACAAGAAGTCTGAGGGGTAGTCACCTGATATGGACTTGAGAGGAGATTGTTCTTAGATGAGTCTTGGTTGGAGACTTGGGTATCTTGATGAGCATTCTCATTCCCCACTCTTGGTCTACTCAGTGATTTGCTACTTGAGAGGTATAGCCCATAATTTTCTCTCAGTTGCATTATATTTATGCTTGTCTTTCATGGATATGGATCTCGAGCTATGGTACATGAGTTAGTTCTAGAGGGTTCATTTGAGAGATGGTTTAGCATTGGTTATCTCCATCTGCATATGTTGTTATGCTGGTTGAGTTTGGGAGATGGTTTTATATTGGGCATATTCCTTGGATTAGGAATGGTTATTCCTTGGTTTAGGAATGGTTTTGTGAGTTTGATCTTTTTGTGAGAGGCTTACATTCATGATTAGTTATATGGTATGGTTTGGGTGTTGTTGAGGCTTATTGTTGGGGTTTAATGGAGGAGATCATATTGCACAGTTTACATCTAGAGGTGTGTGTAGAAGGACATGATACAGGTTATGATTTGCATGGTTTTTCTAGTCTTGGTTATCTTCTTGGATGTTCAGTTTTGCCTACATTGGATTTGAGATTGGTTGGAGATTGTGATCACTGATTTGTGCTCATGTATGTCATGTGAGAGATGACATGGTTATTTCTTTCTCTTTCCTCTGTTGGTTGTGGTGAACTTGGGAGAGCATTGGAGACTTGTTATGAGAGTTGTTCTTGCAGGATATCAGTTTATGTATTATGGATGTCCTTGATACTACATGGATTCACTTCTTTGAGATGTGTTGAGTGGATTGGTTATAGATTTGACATTATCTTTTGTAGTGGGAGCTTCTTGGTATATATGTGGTAGGTATTTCTCTTGAGGCTTGTGGTTGCAGGTTATAGATTGGATATGTCGGTGATATAAGATTCATTTGTTATACCTTTGAGGTATGGATAGTTGGATGGGTTTGGCACTTGCTATGGGTGCTATTTCAGCTATGGATATTTTGACAACTACGGATACATGTGATTACCTTTGGATTAGATTTTTTTTTGTGCTTGGAATTTTAGTTGGTACAGGATTTTATGATCTTCTAATGCGATAGGTTGGGTGGCTTTCTCTTTGGATGGCTTCTATGTATGTCCAGTGGGAGTGGCATAATAGGAGGTGAGATCATTCATGTTAGAGATGCTGGATACTTTGATTTTGTTGCGGGTACTAGGATGGAGCACTTGGTTTATTTTGATCCATGGCGGTGGATGTGCTGGGAAGGATTGTTCCCTTGTTCATTTATGTGGCTACAGATTGACCCTATGCAATGTATACAACAAGTGGGAGATTGTTGAGATAATGGGTGTTGCACACATTGCATAATATTGTTATTTTATTATTTTATTTTTTATTATGTAATGTTGTACCTAGATGGACGTGCAACATGCAAAGATTCCCATGAAATATTCTTGATGAGTTGTATTGTAACATTGTAAAAATATTTTATGTAATTATTTAATAATGGGGAAAAGAATTAAATGCCCAATATTAAATGTGGGGTCAGTGGGTTAGGTAGCACATGGTTTTAGCACATGGTTTATGTAATACCACTTAGTGGTTTTGTGGGACTTGCTACTATATAAGCAGCCACAAGGGTAGTTGTTGTAGAGAGAGAGAGAGAGTGACAAGGAGAAGAAAAAAGGCAAGAGTCGAGCGGGACAAGGCTTGACAGGTTAGCCAAGGGAGCATTTGTGAAGGTTGAAATCATGGCATGGGATGTGTGGATTCATGCTTGTTCACATAGTTTTCTCAGTTGTGGTTATGGCCATGAAGGCTTCCATGGTTGTATGGCAATGATATTTTTGCTGAATAATACATGATGATGGATGCTTTTGGAGGCTGGGTTTTTCCCTCAATGAGGGTTTTCCAGGGTATATCTTGTGTCACATTTTGTGGGTATGTTGTCTATTCTCTTGCATGTGGATTTTAATTTTGTATTTATTTTAGATCTATTATGGGTTATGTGGAAACAATTATATTCTTTATTTCCAAGTTTCCTTACACTGAAATCTCCAAAGAATGCAAGCCAAAGTCTTGAAGTTGTTGACACCCAAGTCAATGAGTTGGGTGGCACAATCATCTTGATTTAGTTCCCTATGGAGATCATTGGAACTATGATTCAATAGAAGTCATCTAACATCAATTCCGGGCAACAAGAAAAAAGATCCATATCAGCATTCAAGATGCATAAGGATCATCGAGTGATGATAGAAGTTCAAGACCTTACTTATCAAGGTCGGGTTGCATATCTTTTTTAGGTTGTAGATGTTAAGTTGGTAGTTCCTACTGAGTAAGGAGATCTTATCGAGTTGAAGGTATCTTTCAAGAATTAAAGACCAAACCAAGTGGAGGACATCCTATCATCTAGTGGATATGTTTACAAAGCATTAATAGTGATTGTAAAAACTAAAATTCATTTAAAAGAATAAATCAAATTTATTGTTTCACCAAAAAATTTTAGATCATAGAGAAAAGAGTGAATTCAAAGCCTTCGAGTGATTTTAGTAGTTGTTGTTGAAGATTTATCTCATGTTTGAAACCCTACCAAGCATTGGCATCTTCTAGTAGCAATGTTCTAAAATGTTTGTTTACAGAGTTGATTGCAAGGCTCTGGCATTCAAATTTTCACCATCAATTGCAAAGGCTCTCAACCTTGTTGGAGCACAATCCCAAATTCCACCCAAGATAATTCTTGTTCACAACATTTGATCATTTTATCACTATTCTATTCAGGAGCTTAGAATCCTAGATATGAATGAGGCATACAATGAACTATATGTGGATGGTGTTATGAAACTTGGACACAAACATTTGGAGACAAAGGGTTTGACACATATTTTACATATGCCAAGGGATTTTCAAGTGAAATGGATTAGACTCATCTTGATTCATGTTCATAACATGTTGTTATGGTTAGATCATCCTATTTTGATAACCAAGAATATGGTATACATGATTACTAGATTACCCATGTTAAACAAAGCTAATTGCAAGGCTCTGGCATTCAAATTTTCACCATCAATTGCAGAGGCTCTCAACCTTGTTGGAGCACAATTCCAAATTCCACCCAAGGTAATTCTTGTTCACAACATCCAATAATTTTATCACTATTCTATTTAGGAGCTTAGAACCCTACATATGAATGAAGTGTATAATGAACTATGTGTGGATGGTGTTATGAAACTTGAGCACAAACATTTGGAGACAAAGGGTTTGACACATATTTTAAATATGAAAAGGGATTTTCAAGTGAAGTGAATTAGACTCATTTCGAGCCATGTTCATAACATGCAATTATGGTTAGATCATCCTATTTTGATAACCAAGAATAAGGTACACATGATTACTAGATTGCCCCTGTTAAAAAAAGCTAAGACTACAAAAATCTTAAGTCAAGTTGAATTGGAAAAATGACTCTTTTCAAATGGGATGGAAGAGGCATGAAACTAAGTGGTGTAACTAACATGGAATTTATGTTTGGCATCCATGTGATTGCTCACAAAATCTATAGCTCAAGCTAGTTGAACAATGTGTCATGTGAAGTAATTGACCTGGCATACAAGGTGGTAAAGAACAATTTGTCCTTCAACCTTGCCAAGCTACTGCTAAATAAATTGAGTAAGAACATGGACAACATTTGAGTATCAAAGAATAATCTATTTAACTTTGGTTCTCTCTTGACATGTTTATTCTTCTATGCTTAGAAGTTTTTCCCTTCTAAAGGAACTGTAGAATGAAAGAAAGATAATCTAGTATTGTATAAAATCAATGAATTTATAGAAAAGATGGGAGAAAACTTTAACATTATCATGGATAATTATTTTGAGACATTCAAGGAGAAGATGCAAAGAAGATTTAGGATACCTAGGAAACTAGTAGAAGATTAAAAGTAGGATATCTATTTTATGGTTGACTGTGACAAGGTTTACATTCAAGCAGTTAGGCCTAGAGTGGCATGGGTTAAGCCTTTGGAATATGAGGTTAACATTGATGACACCAAAGATATCATTAAGGCTCTTCTAAATGAACCTATGGATCCTAAGGCAACATATTTTGGTACTGATGAAGAGGCTAAGGCTAGAATTGATCTTGAGATCAAATTACCCCAAGTAGTGAGAAGAGGAAGGAAAAGGACTAAGAAAATAATGAAGAATACTAAGAAATAAAGCTCTCCTCTCATGCTTACTCAGGTAAAAGAAGATGATATAGTAGATGAAAATGAAGAGGAGGATGTAGAGGAAGATGAGCCTCCAAAGAAAAAAGAGAAGGTTATAATAACCAAACCTACCAAGTCTTCCCATGTTGTGTTTACAAGAAGATGTACCAAATCCAAAAGGATGTTGAAGTTGGGTGAAGAGGATGAAGCTAAAAAGATTATCTTTTAGAGGTATACCCCTACCCTTCAAGAAAGATTGAAGAAGATGGAAAAAGGAATAGGTATGACATGTTTTAGGTCTCTTAAGTATGAGACTAGAAATGGAGAGGAGAAAAAACAAATTGAGGATACCCTTGTGACAAAATTGGGTAAGTGGAAGTATTCACTTGATCATATAAGACAACAAGTTTCTAATCTAATTTTGAAAGTAGTCAAACCTCAATGGGATAAAGCAATGAAAGTTGCTAAAGACATCAGTGAGAAAACTTTGAGATAGCTTATGATGAGTCTCAGTGAGAAAGAGGTGAAGGAAACATTGAAAGTAAATGAGAAGAAGCTCACACCTAAATTCAATACATGTCTAATATTTATAAAGGACATTGAATCTGTGGTGAATTCTTCTACTACCATGTGGAAAAATATCTATGGCCTACACAAGCCTAGTGAGTTTTTTGTATATGTTGATGAAAAATATGGTTTAGAAGATGATGTGGAAGAAGAAGTAGAAATAAAAATTGATGAGATAGATAATGTTGATACTAATGATGAGGAAGAAGAGCAAGAAGTCACTGGAGGAAGTCTTCTAGTTGAAGAAATTGATGTAGAAAATATTGTAGTAGAAGTTATGACTTCATTTCCTCATTCTCCAAGAAAAGCCTTACTACAATTAGGCTCAAAGAAAGATTCTATTTAGTTAGTTGAGGTCAAATCTGCAACACCAAGTGCACAACCAATCTTTGTAATTTCTCTACTGAGTGTTTCAATAACTTAAGTGCCTAGCACTTCATCTGTTGAGCAACAAGTCTTCCTAGCATTAGGCTTGACCAAGCAATAGCAAGTTATTCCTATTGTTAATATTATTTCTATTGTTAGTATTTGTTAGTGCTATTCCCACTTTTTCAACCATTGTTTCGACCATGGCTAGTGCAATGACAGTTGAGACCCAACCTCAACTAAGCACTAAAGTTTTGATTAAGGGTAGAGAAAAATAAGAAATTGATCTAGATGAGGATATTGTTATTCCAAACTTGGATACATCTAACCTCACTTTGGAAGAGATGGATGCCATTGGAGAACTTTGGAATAAAAGGGCTAAGAAAAAGAAGCTTAGAGAAGAGAGGAGAAAGATTAATCAAGTTCTTGAGGACATAACGATCGTATTCATTGATGCTCTAAATATTTAGGTTGATGGGAAACAACCTATTCAGGATTAGTTAGTCAAAATTGTCCACAAGTACAATGAAGAATTGAATAGACAATAAAAAAATGTCGCAATGAGCTAAGAGAAAATTTGAAAATAAAGTTATGGAGTAAGGAGCACAAAAGATTTCTATTGATCAAGTAAAACTTTCTACTGTTATTCCTACTCTGGAAACATCTATCAATAATGTTATTTCTTTATTTATCAAGTTAAGTGACACATCTATATTTACAAGGGAAATCAAGGATAAATTATCCAAGATAGATAAGGATATGAAGTCAAGTGCACATCAACTATCACTTGATCCTATTTGTATCTCTACACACTTTACAAAGATCAGATACTCAACAGATCTACAAGCAAAATTGTTGAGGGAAGAAGCCAAAATTAGGGCCAGACTTGTAGAAATCTAGGGCATGTTTTTTCAAAACATGGATGCATTACAAAAGAATATTGCACATGCAAAGACACTCATCCATGATAATAACTTCTCCATAGATGACCACATGCTAGAATTGTCAGCAGAGGTACAGATAGGCTTGCATGCAAGTAAGGTATTGCAAGAGAATTAGGACAAGACTATGTCAATCATTTTGAAAGTTCACATTGATTTCATTGTCGAACCCACAGTAGTAGGTTACACTTTTTTTCCTAAACTAACATTGAACTGTGAATTTTCAAGAAAACTTTCACTTTTGGATGCAAATTGTCATTTAATGGTTAGGAATTTGAAGATGAAGTAAATTAGAGTCTTTTAGGATTTTCTATGTAAAATCCAGATATAGTTTTAATTTTTTTTTTACTTTATTTGATTGAATTATATTTTTTCCCATGAAAATTGGTATGTTATCAAAAACCTAATTTTTTAAAAGTGACATTGTTTTTGACACACAACTTTTTTTTTATACAATAGATATCAATGTGAGTCTTTCAAATTTAGTTTGTTAACATACATACCAAAACCACAGAGGTGATCTAATGTCTTTATCCTTGATATTTCATATTTTATCTTAGTTTAAAGTTGACCTAACATGAGTTTGGATATACATAGCTTTTGACACCTGTAACTTATCATATATTTAACCGATTTCAAAAAAAATTGATTAAAAGAGGACTCGAATACAGAGACCATAGTCATTTAAATTTTTTTCTCTTAGTTACTATTTTTCCATGAGTGTCCAATATAGAGGTTTTTTTTAAATAACAAACCTTTGTTCAATTCATGTGAAAAAACATAAACATAAAAATTTTAAAATGTAAAAAATTCATAGTCATTAGAAAGATCATTTAGAGTACTTCTATCATACAAAATGACATGCCTTTAGAGCTCCATGTGAATATGGTAATTGAGCCTAGAAGCAATGAAAATAACTGAAAAATATTATAGAATTTCTAAACGACATCTAGTTTTCTAGTTTTGATAGAAACTAATTTTCTATCAAAAGCTTTTATATAGTTTTGATAGAAACTATTCGTATTTAGTTTCAATAGAAACTAAATAGTTTCTATCGAAACTATTTAGGTAAAAAAAATTTCCTAAATAGTTTTGATTGAAACTATTTAGGGAAAAAAAATTGTTTGATTATTTTTTATCAAAAATATGTTAAAAAGTAAGTTTCAATGGAAACTTTTATAGTTTCTATCAAAACTATATGATTACTTTCTATTAAAAATTTTTGGGCAAAAAATTTGTCTTTCGCAATTTTGGAGGAATTTCTTCCTCTAGAAAAGTGTAACCCACTATTGTGGTTTCACTACATATTTTGGTATTAACTTGTAGATATTATACACCTTTTTCATTTATGTCAAAAAGTGGGAGATTGTTGATGTTAAGGTCAATTTGTCTATTAGTGACTCAACACTTAGTTGGTTACATTGCTACCAAGCTCTACAGTTTCTACCAAGCTAAGTAGTCAAAGTGTAGTTCATATTGAGCTTCATAGTGTCTACCAAACATCTCAGATAGTTTATAGTATAGCTCAAGCATAGTAGAGTCTACCAAGCTATCCTATAGAAGTGATGAAGATCTTAATGTTAACTGAGCTTGTAGTGTCAACTAAGTGATTTGGTATCTATTGAGTTTCTCAGTGTTCACTAAGTCATCCAATGTTGACTGATTTCATGCTACTTGAAATGATTATTATGGACCGAGATTCAACTTCAGTCGAGTGCCAAAATTTTTTGAGCCTTGATTATGTTTGCTGAGTGTCAAAACATCACCAAGTTTGTCTTTTGAACCCAATTTACAACAATGGGCCAAATTTTTGAATTATAATGAATTTTTTATTATAGACTACTTCAAAAGGTATTTAATAGGATTGATATATATGTAATATATTGTATCATATCCAAATATAATAAGTATGAGTATGTGAAAAAGTAAGAGCAGATGCGTGTGAATTGAAGAAGGCTACAAGTAGTGTGTGGTACAATAGAGACTTATCTATCACATTTAGGTGATCATTACAATTCAAGGAATCACACTCAACAAATTGAAGTTGTAGATCAAAGATCAACCATTGATTCATTCTAATAAGTGCATCAGTCAAATCCTTTAACTGGGTAGACTTAATAGTCTTTCACTAAATCTCCTAACAAAGTGTGTACTTCATTGTATGTTTGTAAATTCTTTAATAAGGCGGACCTAACAATCCTTATTGATCCTAATAGGGTAGATCACCAAAAGTGGTCAATTGTAAGCCTTAACAAGCCAAATTTATACTGTAATACTAAAGCTTGTGGGTATCATCCCCACCCTAGTTTTACTTTCTAATTGGAATCTTTTTGGGTTACCATATCTTGTGTAAAAGTTTTATGAATGTTTTACTTCTTTCATTATTTGATGCATGTAATTAGATCAAAATAATATATGAAGGATTAATTAGTGAATTGAGTTAAAAATTTATTGGTTCCCAATTCACCTGTTCCCTCTCAATAACCTAGCCTACCTTATATTTCCAACATTATCTATAAAACTTAGCAATCACACTTCACACTCCTTCAACTCAGCTAGTACTACAACTCGATCAATACTAGAAATCTTAATTGATCATTTACTACTTTCATCCTTTAATGTTGATACTAAAAAAATATTAACTTTTCAAATTGGATTCCTTACATCACTCGGTGCATACTTCAAATTTTTCCTTTTTCATCTAACAACATGCTAATTTGGACTTTTGCACTTTCAATATTAGGAACCGATGTATGATTTGACAATTAAAATAGAGTTCCATACATACCTCTTTATTTATTTTCTGGTGGGGGAATCACGTAATCCATTGAATTGGGTGATCACAATGCCTTCATCAGTTTTCTTCTTCTAGGTTTGATTCATCATATTTCTCACTTATTTAACATTAACCTTTTCTTTTTCAATTTTTTCTTCATCACTAGATATAGATGCTCATTTCATAGTCTTTTCTTAGGTGACCAACCTTCTGATAGTTGAAACATATTGGGCCAAAAAAATTCTATTTTCCTAATCTTCCTCTGAGATGTATCCTTTCACAATTTGTTGTAATGTGTCCATACTTACCACAAAATTTTCAATTTACCCAAGTAGTGTAATCCTAGTTTAGGTATTGTCTTGTCTAATTGATTTTCCTTGACCTTAAGGTGTCTAATTATTCTTTGTATTAGATCTGCAATCTTGTGCGTTGTGACCATACTTTTGACATGTGTAACAATAACCTTCAAATATATATCTATCTTGTGTCTTATTGATCTTTCATCTACATTCACATTCTTGATGTTCATGCTTTTTACAATTGAAATAGTTTCCATTGAATTTTTCCTTAGGATTTGATTTACTAGTTTTGGTCCTACAAACATTTTTTGTATGGTTGGGTTTTCCACAATGATAGCATGTAGGCTTCTTTCTCTTTGTTTTGCATTCCTTTGTTCTCTGTGCTATGATGATTCTCCTTGCTGGGTAGATAATATGAACTTGGTATAACCTAGTCTAGTAGTGTCATGAGGTCTTCTTTATGCTTTTAGTTTTTCATCAAGTTGTCTCATAGATTCTCTAGATCTGTTCATCCTTTCAACAATTTTATTTTCAACTCTTAGATCAGCTTTCAAATGATTTTTCTCATATGTCATATTTGTAATCTCCTCCACCTTACTAACAAGCTTGTGATTGGCACTCAATAACTAATTGACCATGTCAAATTGATTGTGAGTTACCCTTTGTATGCCATTGATCCTCTCATCAAGACTTGCAGCCATCTTTTGTTTGTCTTCATCATCCATTACCTTATCTTCTTCAACCTTTTTATTTTTTTCAATAACTTTACATAGCCTTACTAATTGTATTTCATGTTCTCTTTTCAGTTCTCTTACTTCTTTATTTAGGATATTTTTTCTTCTCTAATAGATTTACTATTATTGCATAAGTTTCACTAGAACTACCTTCATCACATAATTCCTCAATGATTTCTTCCTTGTAATGTGTGTCATTTTTCTAGATTTCCATCTCCTTGCTTCTCTTCAATAATTTCTTCAGTTCCTCCTTTGCAACCTTGACTTGCTCCAATGTAAGTTGTAAATCAAGATTTTGATTCTCAATAACCTTTCCATCTTGTAGCCTTCTATCTCGAAGATCTTTTTCTCTCAAGTGCTTAAACTTCTTTCTTAGAGAACTTTTCTCCAATACCAATTGTTGGAAATCTAATAGGGAAAGTAAGATGCTAATAGGGGGGTGAATCAAGATCTATAAAAATTTTATCACTTCAAACATGAATGCATTCATACTTACTGCATGACACATCTCAACCTTAACCTTAACATCTAACATCATCATATATCAACATGTAACATGAAAATCTAACATCTAATATCATGAATATGACATAAACACATAATCAACACATGAAACTAGATGTAGAAATAGAGAAACCCTCCAAGGTGAAGGTAATATTGTAGTAAGGATGACACCCACAAAATATTCACTATTGTAGCAATAAAGTGTGTATGTTAGGGCTACAAAGTTTGATCATTTTTGATGACCTACCATGTGAGGGGCCTGCCCTCCTAATATATTACAAGATTGTTAAGTCTACCTTGATTAAATAATTTTACATCACAATAATGTGAGTATTCTATTAGGATATTTATAATATACTTGTTTGGACCACTCTATTAAAAGATTCACTTGATACAATGGTTAGAATATAATTAGTACCATGATCCCTAGGTTTTCACTTAATTTCTCATGAAAAATATTTTCTTTTCAATATTCAATCACCTCAATGTGACATATATACTTTATCTCCTTTATAAATTTTTTGATCGCCTTAGTCTTTCAACCTTTGATTCACGTTCAACTATGCAATCTCTCTCTTACAACTTTGACAACATGGAAGCCTATCTTAAACCCTTTTTTTATAGCCATCTAAAAAAATTTCTAGATCTTGATTAATGATTAGGATTCATTATTTTTTCCACTTGACTTTTTCATTTTTCTGATTAGTTGATCACACATTATAGGGATTAATAATCCATAATTATAGGTTTAATTACCTCTATAATTGACTCCTTAATCATATAAACACACTTCCAACTCGAATAAATAATTTACATATGAATTTGTATCATTCCAAACTCAAATTAAAAAAATTGTGTTACTCAGTTCATAAATTTTATGGCAGTTGTCTCTTCTTTTTCTTTCACATTGTCCCTCAACATGACTTTGACTCAGTTATAACTAATTTTTTCATCTAAATTGCTCAACGCATGTTGCTTCCTAAATCACTAGGAAATGATTAAAATTCTTACTGATGCTTATGTGCACTCGACAACTATAATTGTCTTGGTACATACTAAACTTAGCTACTTCTTTACTTGATAGAAGTTCAACCTTTATAATGGCTTAGTTATAGTGACGACTGACCAACATTGCCTAGTAACTGACTAAGTATTTTGCACTAATAGATAATTCCATTTAGGTTCAATAGTTTTTTGTTGTATTCCTTGATGAAATCCCTATCTATTCAAATACTATATAGGAGCATGATGTTCATTTTCCCTAGGTATTGCAATGCTTACATGACCATCAGTTGTATAGAAACTTGGTCAAGTGTGAGTTCTTCCCGACTAAGGTGAAGTATTAGAGACACATCATTATAAGTGATGCTATTATAGTGGATCCTTATAATATTTGAGCTATTGTGGATTACCCATAACCCACTGTTATTTTCAAGGTTCATAAATTCATGGGATAGGTAGGTTGATTCATGAATTATTTATCTTATGTTTCTCATCCTTTCACTTCTCTTTAGAGAAGAGGGAAGAAGTACCTTTGGATGAAGTATTGTGAGTCATATCTTGAGGCTCTTAAGAAGTGATTGACCAATGTACATATCCTTGTAGTTTCTAATCCTACAAGTGAGTTCATGGTGTGCACAAATGTGTCATTAGAGGGTGTGGGGGTAGTGTCAATGTATGTAAGATGAGTAATTGTATATGAGCCCAAGAAGCTCAAGGACAATGAACTCATGAATTACCCCACCCATTTGGAGTTAGTCATGTTTTTTCATTTACTAATGCATTGCACAAATTTCCTTTTGGGATAGGCTTGAGTTGCATAGTGATCATTGTAGCTTGTAGTATATCTTTACTTAGCCAAATATGAATGCACAATAACATTGTTGGATAGAGTTCATCTGTGAGTAAAATTTGTATGTTCATTAAATCAAGAGGAAGGAGAATGTTGTAGAAGATGCCTTGAGTAAGAGAGGGCATGAGATATCAGTTTTATCTTTGGGAGTTGATTTGCATAGCCCATGTGTTGGAGGATCTTCCTAGTGACACTTGGTATCAAGAGGTTAGAGTGGATATTGAGTTTAGACATACCCTTTAGGGGTGATTTACAAGTTATTACTTGGATTTCAATGAGCTATTGAAGAACTTTGAGTTTATTTATTTTTTAGTGTCAAGGGATATTTTTTCTTTGGTTTTTTTAGAGGTACAATGTGCACTATCCACACATCTTGGTGTCAAGAAGATGCATGCCAAACTTAGATAGTTGAACTATTGGGAAGGGATGAGGCATGATTTTGTTGATTTTATAGCTTAATGCCTTAAGTGCTATAGGGTGAAGGAAGAGCATCTTCATCTTGTAGGTCCTATGCAGCCACATTTGATTCTTGAGTAGAAGTTGAACACTATATCTATCTACTTTATGAGAGGGTTTCCTATGTCATCATGTCATCATGATGCTATTATTTGGATAGTGGAAAATTAGTATAGGAGCATGCATGAATTTTTTTTTAATGTGTACGTTAAATTATTGTGTTATAATAAGGCCTAAGTTGGCAAACTTGTTTGTTCAAACCACTTTTAAGGCCCATTTTTTTAGTAAGGACCTTGACAAGTAGCAATAGTCACTTTTGAGCTCAAAGCTACTAATGGGAAAATTTGTAAGTAGTGGATGGTTGATTAGGGGTGATTTAGGATTAATTAGTATTTTTTGGTGTAATGATCTACTTAGAGGGATCTATGAACAAAAATCATACTCAATTGCAAAGTTTCTCAAAAATTGCAACTTCTTCAACTTTTTGCAATAATTACACATTTAGGCCCATAATTAGTTAGGATCAGGTGTAATTAATCCAAGAGCCAAATACAGGTCTTGGGAATGATTTTTTATGGTTATTGATCAAGATAGGTAATACCAAAATGTTTTTGGTGTAAGTTCCATAACTGGTTTACTCTGGTTCCACTATTTTCCACATAATCTTGTTGAGAACAACCCTGTACAAATTGGTACAACTTTATGATCAACTAGGTCTTCTATCCAAGTGAGTTAGATATCCAAAAAATGTTTTAAATATTTTTGAAGTTGTATCTATAAGGAGAGACTTGGTTTTGAGTCTAAACTAGTCTTAAACCCTCAAGAACGTAGGGCTTAGAGGAAAAATTGCAATATCATAGCATTTCATAGAGGGAAATTCAAAATATTTCTTGGAATGCTAGGATAGGATGTATATTAATGGTTCCACCTAGTTTTTGAGTTTTAACCATCATTTTTCTATTTTTAAAGTGATGCCCTAGGTTGATCATAGTGAAGTGGTGAGCCAAGAAAGCTAGAAATAAATCTATTATCATAGCAAGGAGAGTGGATAAGTTTAATCTAAAGGTATATTGAATTTCCTTATGAAGGTAAAGATCCTATTTGAAAACCAAAATCTAGAGGTGAGTTGATTGGCTTATGTTTTTGGTTCAATCTTGAACATTAGGTCCTTTAATGCACATTGGGCCTAATTTTGTCCAATTTAGGTTAGGTGGTTTAGGAGGAAAACCCAAGTCCTACTTTGTGATAAATATTAATATTTGAAAAAGGGTATCTAAATCTATGTTTTAATCTATTGATCATTTAGGAGGAAAAGGAAACAAAACCCAAACATTCAATTGTGGGGGCTAAAATAATTGGATCTGTTTTAGGGCTTACTAAACCAAATCACTTGTGGGTTGTTTTTCTTGGGAACCAAAGGTTATATGAATTTTTTTGGGGTTATATTAGCATGAATCTCATACATCCCCTATGGGAAATTTCAATGTGATCAATACCTAGTTGGTAGAGGAGTTGTGGGAATTAATCCTTGGTTAGGATTAGGAAGCAAGGTCTCTTTAGCATTGTGATTTTATAACTCCACTAGAAAGAGTTGGATTGTCCTCTCAAGAACCTTGAGAAGGTAGGGGAAAATTTCAAGTAGAGGCCTTGGAAAGGAAACTAGTAGGTAGACCATTGGGTGGTCACTAAGACCCTAATAGAAAAGATTAAGAGTGTGGTAGGGCTAATCCATTATACCTCTACATCATGTTCATATTAGAGCCAATATTGTTGTAAACAATTTGGTGTATGTAAAAATCATTAGAGTCAATGTTTCTAGAGTTAGAGACTAGCACAATGCCTCCTAAATCAATGAGCCAAGAGGCTATCAATCAATTAGTATAAGAAATTATAGTGGAAGTATAAGAGAAAGAAACTAAGAAAGGGAAGGAGAAAGGTAAGATTGTAGAATGCGAAGATTGTATTGATGATGAAGAAGAAGGAAACAATGTTGAGAAGTGACTGTAAGGCCAGAGTTAGCTCAATATCATAAATTATTTTTGGATTCTTTCAAATCACTTAGTAAGGAATATTTGAAGGATTACCCATGTTTAATGGTAACCTAAATTGGGAAGATTTGTTAGACTAGATTGATGCCATGAACAACCATTTTATTACAAGGAAGTAGTAGAGGAGAAGAGGTTTAGTGTTTCCAAGACAAGAATAAAAGGGCCATCTTTGGTTTGCTGGAATATCATGAAAGAAGAAAGAGTTTAAGTTGGAAAGAAAAAGATTATTTCATGGGAGAGAATGCATATCAGACTCAAGACCCAATTTCCACCAGTAGCCTATAAGGTCCAAATGCATGAGAGGTTGTGGAATTTGAGATAAAGAGGGATGGATGTTAATTTGTATACTAAGGAATTCCATAAACTCATTTTGAGAGGTAATAAATAGGAAGATGAAGTAGAGAAATTGGCTAGATATCTCAATGGTCTAAGGAAGAATATACAAGATTAAATAAGTATATTAGCTCCATATATAGATCACAAGTGCTTTCAATTAGCACTAGGGAAAGATAGGAAGGAGAGGGGAGCATAATTAGAGAAATAGAGGTGGTCGAAGATTTAAAGGAAGGGGAACTTTTGGAAGATGTAATGATCCAACTACAATTCTAGATGCCACTTTGATAGAGAGAAAAGCGAAAAGTAGTGGTAAAGGAGGACTATCTAGATGAGGTTTTAGGGGAAGAAGTTCTTATCATCAACTATATTGTTGATAATGTATGTGAAAGATTCATATCATTTGTTATGTTGTTATTGATGTCAAACCTTAGTTTGTTAGACATCATGCTAATTCTGTAGAGTTCCATATCATTTGATTGATGAATAGGCTTGTCGTGATGAAGAGGATTTGAAAAGTATAATGAAGTAATTATTGATAAGATTATGGTATTCAATGTGAACATGAATGAGTTAGAATCTGATAGTGTAATATCAGTTTAATTATTTAATATGATTTTATATCATCTATAAGAAAGATTTATAAGAAAGACACTTATTGATGGTTTTATTAGGGATAATCCTACTAAACCCAAAAAGGAATGCTTGTGGAAACCACCAAAAGAAGAATGGATAAAATTAACTTTGATGATTCATTTAGGGAAAACCCTAGGCCATCGAAATGTGGATATGTGGCCAAGAATGCACAAGGTGAGGTGATTACTCTTGGAGTTAAAAAATGGAAGGATGGTTCTAATAACATGGCAGAATGCTAGGAAGTCACTAGAAGCAATTTAAATGTGAATCAAACTAGGCCTGAATTGAATCCACTTGGAAGGGGATTTTTAGATAATAGTCAATGGTATAATAAAAATGTTACTTTAAGAATTGGAAAGTGGATAAATTTATTAAGAAGGTAAAAAAAAATTTATTTGAGATTGTAGAGTTTTGAATTACACATATTTATAGGGAAGCCAATAAAAATGTTGATAGACTTGCAAATCTCAGTGTTGAGGGCTTCTTAGAGAATAATTTTGAAAAAATTTAAGATTTAAGGATCATTTTAAAGGGAAACTTAGCCTAAATTAAAAGATGATTGGTGGGGTGTTCTTACAATGATTGAGCCATGGTAAGGATAGATATGCATGTATTTAATAATGATTTTGGGTTATTAAGGGAGGTAGTACAAAACTTGTGTGAGATAATATACGGCTTCACAATTAATCATGTTTGTTCTAGGCTTGTTGTGGTTCTAGAGTTTTCAATGGTAGTCGAATCATTTAAAATTGGGGAATTGGTTGTAAGTGTGTATGACAGGTTAGTCTGGTATCCTCTACTACTACAATGGAGGAAATTTTTTCTCTAAAATCAAAAGGCTAGTCAGAGTGTTATGAGGGAAATATTACAACAAGAAGGCTAAGAAACATGTCTAATTTTGAACATGATGAGCTAATTAAGAGTCTATTTGACATGTTTGTATAGGATTATTTGAATGATTATTGGAGACATTGGTCTAACCTTGAAATCTCCTCTGTGTTTATTATTTTGGCTTTTATGGTTCAAAACTTGAAGGAATAAGTAAGTGTTTAAAATAATTATTCAATTTTATATTGTCTTTGATGTTACACAAAATTTCAAGCCTTTATCAAATAGTCAGTGATAGCCAGGTTCACTCGGGCATCAAAGATAGTTTCCTATATATGTCGAGCGTTGACTTATAACCATGTTTAGAGACAATATTAACTGAGCTTAGTTGGTTAATGAAGAAAATTCTATATTAACCGAGATTACTTGGTTATCGAAGGAAATCAACATGAAGTTAGTATTGACCAAGTTGGTTCAATTAAAATTAGAGCTTCTATGTGAACTGAGTACTCAATTTTGTATTAGTCAGTTGTTAGCATATTGATTTTGATAAATTTATTGGTTAATATAAGCTGACTTAAGTGATGATAATTATTTGAAAAAAACAATATTCAAGCTGACTTGACAAGGTGAATTATATAAATGAAATTTCAAATTGAGGATTGAAATGTGGAACTGAAGAAGATTAATTAAGGAAGCAAATTTGGAAGGATATTTGATAGAGGATAGAGTATCCAAGATGAGAGTGTTTCAAAGAACATTATGATCAAGGAGGATCAATTAATTAAGCCAGAATAGATATCTAAATCAAAAAATTTAGTTGCATCAGTAATCAGGTCAAGTCATTGTTACTCTCTAATAATTGTAGTAGTGAATCAAATCTCCTAACAGAGTTACCCTAACAACTATTTAGCAAATCCTCTAACAAGGTGGCATCTCTAGATTGAAGTGTCTGAAGACCTATAACAAGGTCACTCGTAACATGGGGAATTAAATCCTCTAATAGGGTCACACCTAACATTATTTTTTGTAACCTTTAACATGGTTAGCTCCTAACAGGGCTCACTTTAGAAGAGTGAAAAACAATAACTAGTTGCAATTGGTGGTTTTCCCAAGTTGGGTTTCCACATTAAATATTGGTGTCTCTTATGTTCATGTTATTTCCTTTATTCTTATACAACTAAGTTATTTATTGTTAAACACATTAAATATATTAAGATCTAATTATCTCTATGCTAACTGAGTGATAGTATTAAATCTAGTGTTAATTGAGTTACAACAACAAAAATTAGTGTTAACCAAGTATCACTAAGGATTTGGTTTAAAGTTTTGTTGACATCTTAACGTATTTAGATTTGTTTTTGTAGTAATTAATTCACACCCCCCCTCTTAGTTACTCCTTCTCATTTCCAACAATCAGTATCAAAGCTATTGGTGCTTGAAGATAAGAATTCAGGGACCTAAGCTAAAGATTAAGAGGCCTTATAAAAGGGAAATTCCTACGTTGAACTGAGATAACTTCCAAGCATGGCAGGAATTCATGAAGATGCATTTGGAAACCATTGGAGACATGTGCCTAAAAAATCTAGAGAAAAAGTATGTGACACCTATTGGACCTTTGACTATGGACCAAATTTTAGAAAAGAAGAATCAAAACATAATGATGATTAGCATTGCCTCTATTGTCAATTATGTTGAATTTGATGAAATTAAAGATTTTCCTAGTGCTCATGAAATGTGGATCAAGCTAAAAGATATATATGGAAGAGATGACAATGTGAGGAGAGATAAGGTAGAAAGTCTAAGAGGCTAGTTTGATCAAATGAAGATGAGAGAAGATGGAAACATTGCACAATAGAGTGAAAGAATCAAAGAAAGTGAGTGTAGTCAAAGCCTTAGGAGGAAAAATTGATGATGTAATAGTGGTTAGAAAGGTGCTTATAACTCTCCTTCCTATTTATGTAATTATAGTTTCAACTATTCCACAAATGAGATGTGATCCCAAAAATGATATAACTTTGGATGCACTAGTAGGAAGGTTGACAACCTTTGAGTTAGACAACTTTGATAACTATGTTCCTAACTCTGGTAGCTTTGAGTTTGCATTTCAAGCTAAACTATCACTCAAAAAGAAAGGTGGAAAAACTAAAATCAAAAATTTTGATAGTGAAGATGAAGATGTTTTTGATGATGACCTTAAAGTCATTGAAGTCCTACTTGAAAGAAGATTCCCTAAAGGACAAGGAAAGTGCAAAGGTAAAATGCCTCTAATCTATTTCTCTTGTGAAGAAGTTGGTCACATTGCTACAAGGTGTCCAAACAAAGAAGGTTAAAAAGAAAAGAAGCATGAAAAGTATAAAGGAAAGAAAAATTTCAAAAGCTACAAAGATTACAAGGATAAAGGTAAGAAATCTTGTTACATGGCTAAAGACTCTAATAGTAGTGATGATGATGAGATTATTTAGATTACTATTAAAGATTAATCAAATGATGAAAATGATAAGATGGCCCTAATTTCTCATACATAGCAAGAATGACACATGGATAAGAGACAGTGGTTGTGCTCACCACATGACTGGTGATAAAATAAAATTTAAGCATTTGGAACACTATGATGGTGGGAGTGTTAGATTTGGAAATGATGAACCTTTTTATATAAAAGGAAAAGGTTGTGTTGCATTAAGTGATGAAATTAGATGTGATAATGCTTACTGGGTTGAAGGACTAAAACATAATCTACTTAGTGTGGCATAGTTGTACAAATATTGGATTCAATGTAGAATTCATGAATGGAAAGGCCAAGCTACTAGATGGGAAAGGAAATCTAGTTGGGAAATAAAATGTAATCTATTTTATCTAGATCTAACTAAAATTTCATGTTTCCTAGCTCAAATAGAGGAAGGCTGGTTATGGCATAAAAGATTGTGTTATGTGAATTTTGATAATGTGGTCAACATAAGAAAGAATAAAAAAGTGAGAGGTATTCCAAGTCTAAGGAAACTTGATATGGGCATGTGCAAAAATTGTCAAATTGGGAAGGTGGGAAAGACAAGCTTCAAAAGCCATAATTATCATTCTAAAGAAATTCTAGAGCTAGTTCATATAGATATTTGTGGACCTATTGGCATAGAAAGCTACTATGGTGATGAGTATTTCATTTTATTTATTTATGATTATTCTAAGATGATGACAGTGATGTACTTGAAAGATAAATCTGAAGCTTTCAAAAATTCAAGTGGTATATAGATAGAGTAGAGAAAGAAATAGCAAAGAAACTAAAA
The DNA here is from genome assembly GCA_028749045.1 of Cupressus sempervirens. Lineage (NCBI taxonomy): Eukaryota > Viridiplantae > Streptophyta > Pinopsida > Cupressales > Cupressaceae > Cupressus > Cupressus sempervirens. The sequence goes on from CM053786.1 coordinate 216,232,574, forward strand.
TTTCTAAGGTCAGACAATGGAGGAGAATTCATCTCAAATGAATTCAATGAATTTTCCAATGAAAGAGGAATCAAAAGAAAAGTACTTGCACCTAGTACACCTTAGTATAATGGCATAGTAGAAAGAAGAAATAGATCCATCATGGATTGTACAAGAACACTGATGATAGAAAAAAATGTTGCAATCAACTACAGGAAGGAAGAAATCAGTACAACAATTCATACCTTAAAGTGAGTTCAGTTGAAGAAAGATACAAATTAAACACCTTATGAATTATGGTATGGCTATAAAGCTAATGTCTATCATTTCAAAAAATTTGGAAGCAAATTTTACATCTTAAAAGAAACAAGGAAACGAAAGTTTGATGTGAAAAGTAATGAAGGCATATTCTTAGGATACTCCAACAAAAGCAAAGCATACAAATGTTTGAATCTTACTATTCACAAGGTTATAGGAAGTGCACATGTAAAAAATGATGAGTTTTTAGAAAAGAGTGAAGAAAAAAGAAGAAAAGAACTTGAAAACTACAAAAACTTTGTCTACTTTGAACCTGATACTTTACCTGAAATTCAAGAAAATGCAATTGGAAATTAGTAGTCTTCACCACCCAAGTCCCCTAAATCTCCAGTTCAACTTGAGTTACAAATAGTACAACCTGAGTCATAGTCTAAAGGAACCAAGTCTTAGTTTGAAGGACTTGAGTTTCATTCAGTGAAAACTAAGCCATAGTATGAAGGACCAAAGTTACAGATAGTGGGACTCCAACATGATTTAGAAGATCATTTTGAGAATGGTCAACCAAGTGAATCAAGTCCAAAATTTAGAAAGAAGGAAATTGTACTTACTAGATATGTCATAAGGTATCATGTACCTAAGAAAATCATTGGAGATCAGTTAGAAGGCACAATCACAAGTAATAAACTAAAAGGTACATGCTTGCTTACTAAGTTTGAACCTAGAACTACTAAAGATGCATTAGACAATTAAAGTTGGATTGAGGCAATGAATAAAGAGATTCAACAAATCAAAAGAAATGAAACTTGGACTCTTGTTGTTCCTAGACCCAAGGACAAAAGTGTAATTGGCACAAAATTGGTATTTAGAAACAAGTTGAATAAAAATGGAGAAGTATCAAGGAACAAGGAAAGGTTAGTATGCTAAGGTGATGCTCAAGAAGAAGGTATTGATTATGAAGAAAAATTTTCTCCTATTTTAATACTAGAAGGTGTTAGAACACTACTTTCTTATGTTTCACATAAAGGATTCAAAGTATATCGGGTGTATGTAAAGTCAACTTTCTTGAATGGAATCTTAGAAGAAGAAGTCTACATTAAGCAATTTGAAGGTTTCATAGATCCTAAAAAAATGGATATGATTTACAGATTACACAAAGCTTTATATGGTCTCAAAGAGCCCCTAGAGCTTGGTATGAAAGATTGCATAGTTATCTAGTAAGAATTAGTTTTCAAAGGATAAATGGAAACAATAGTCTATACATTTAGGAAGGACCAAAAAAGAAGATATTGTTGGTAGAAATTTTTGTAGATGATATATTATTCACTAGACATGATGAATTATGCAAATATTTTTCTGAAGAAATGAGTAAAGAATTTTAAATATAAATGTTTGGAGAGATTAAATTCTTTTTTGGCTTGCAAATTCAATAGAAGAAGGATGACATCTATATTAATCAATTAATGTAAATGAAGGAGATATTGAAAAAATTTGGAAGATTCTAAACCAATTGGAGCACCTATGTTTACTAGACATACGATTTCCAAAAATGATGATTCCAAAGAAGTAGATTAGACTATATATAGATCAATGATTAGAAAACTTCAACATGTAGTACAGACAAGACTTTATATTGTATTAGGAGTTGGTATGGTGGCAAGATTTTTTGTTGATCCAAAGAAAAATCATATGATGAAAATAAAAAGAATTATGAGGTATCTAAAAAGTACTGAAGATTATGGTTTGTGGTATAAGAAAGGAGGCAACTTTGAATTAGAATCCTTCACTAATGTTGATTGGGCATGAAGTATCAATGACAGGAAAAATACTAGTGGTGGAGAATTCTTTCTTGGAAAGAGGCTAGTGTCTTGGACAAGAAAGAAACATAATTACATCTCTTAGTCTATAGCAAAAGTAGAATATGTTGTAGTAGCAGTCAATTGTTCCAAAAACATTTGGTTCAAACAATTCTTGTTAGGTATGAAGGAAGAAATCAAGTATCTAGTAGTTATCTTCTATGTTAACACCAGTGTAATTAACATATCCAAGAATATAGTGATGCATACCAAGACAAAGCACATTGCAATAAAATATCATTTTCAGAGAGAATTGGTCCAAGAAAAAGAGGAGAAATTGAAATATGTGAATACAAAGAACAAATTGCAGACATATTCACCAATCCATTACCTAAGGATGCATTTTTGTATCTAAGAGGTAAGCTAGGGGTCATTCCCCTATCTGAAGCTCTCTAAAAAAATATTAATGATGTATCAACTAAGCATTTGAAGACTAGTAAAGCTGATGTAGTATTGTTAGAACATATTTGATATGAATTAGTACATCAAGTACAAAGAAAATTCATTGTATGTTGTCTTTGCAATTAGATGTCAAAGAGGGAGAGTTTTCTATCATGTCAGGGAAATTTTGTATTATTAAGTAAGAGGGAGAGATCACAGTCAAAGAAATCAAAGAAGTCATAGTAAATCGTTTCAGAGGGAAAGATTAATGTTAGAGGGATTTCTCAATAGAGGGAGTTCTCATGGATGAGAATCATAATGAAACTAAGGATATTATCCTTAATTCTATTTTTCTCTAGAATTTCTTTATATTATGACATGTTTTGTTGCCATCAATGCAAAAGAGGGATATTATTGAAATTTATTATTCAATTGCATATTGTATTTGATTTTACACAAAATGTCAAACCTTTAATGAGCAATCATTGATAGTCAAGCTCACTTGGGTGTCAAAGATAATTTCCTATATATGTCAAGCATTCAGTTATAACCAAGTTCAGAGACACTACTAATCGAGCTCATTTAGTTATCAAAGGAAAGTCAGCATGAATTTAGTTTTGACCAATTTAGATTAGTTGATATTATAACTTCTATATTAACTGAGCAGTCAACTCTGCATCAGCCAACTGTCAGCATATTAAGTTTGATAAATTTATTGGTTAATACAAGCCAACTTAAGGGATGATAATTGTTTGAGTAAAAGAGTATTCAAGCTCACTTGAGAAGATGAATCATATCAATAATAGATCAAGTTGAGGATTGAAATGTGGAATTGAAGATGATGAATTAAGGAAGAAAATTTGGAAGGTTATCTATAAGATGATAGAGAATTTGAGTTGATAGAGTTGTAAAGAACATTTGGATTAAGGAGGATCAAGTAATCAAGCCAGAACAAAGATTTGAATTAGTAAAATTAGTTGCATCAAAAATTAGGTCAATTAATTGTTACTCTCTAATAATTGTAGTAGTGAATCAAATCTCCTAACAGAGTTAGCCTAACAACTATTTAAGAAATCCTCTAACAAGGTGGTATTTCTAGATTGAAGTGCCTGAAGACCTCCAACAAGGACACTTCTAATAGGGTGAATTAAATCCTCTGATAGGGTCACACCTAACAGTGTGTTTTTTAACTTTTAATATGGTTGGCTCCTAATAGGGCTCACTTCACAAGAGTGAAAAATAGTAACTAGTTGTAATTGGTGCTTTCCCAAATTGGGTTTCCATGTTAAATCTTGGTGTCTCTTATGTTCAAGTTATTTCCTTTATGATTATGAAACTAAGTTATTTATGGTTAAATATATTAAATATCTTAATATATAATTATCTCTATACTAATCAAGTGGCAATATTAAATCTATTGTTAACCGAGTTACGAAAAAAATTTTAATGTTAACTAAGTATTAGTAAGGATTTGGTTTAAAGTTTTGTTGACATCTTAAGGGACTTGGATTTTTTTTTGTTGTAACTGATTTACCCCTCCTCTCTTAGTTACTCCTTCTCATTTCCAACAATAAGGCATGTAATGGTTGATTTTTCTTGACCCATAGTGGGCTTGTGGTATGGATGATGTGATTGATAGAGTTGCAATGGGGAAATGTATTGACATGGGGGAAGGACCATGGTGCTTGGTTGGTGCCATAGTATCTAATCTCCAACTATTCATTATCTGGTCATTCTTGAATCCTCAATATTTTCACATCCAAAAATCCCTGAGAGGATGGAAGAAGGTCTTGACCTTCATGGAGGATCAGGTTTAGATAAAGGAAAAGAAAAAGGAAAAGGTGCATGGATTTATGAAGGCTATGTCAAAAAGTTCTATTCAAAAAGTTGGGGGAGAAATTCACAAACAAATTGCTAAGCATGGGATGGAGAGTGTTTTAGGTGCATGGGTAGAGATTCATGAAAAGGACAACTAGGACAGTGTTGGTGGGCGATATATAGTTGATGTATCCCTCAAAAAGAAAAGCCAGAGGGAAAAGATGGGTGACATTTGGGTTATGCTAGAATCACATAACATTGGAATTCTAAACTTCATGAAGGAGGAAGTGATGGTGTGTTTCAAGGAGTAAGATTATGTTGGTCCCTTGATGGGGTTTTTTTAGATGGTTTTGTGTTTTTGGCTTTAACTTCATAAGTTTTCTTATGTGTTAGTTTTGTGAATACTTGTTCAAAAATTTTAGATTCTAGTTTTATTTGGCCTCAATCCTTGATAGTAGTTGAGTTAATAAGGAAGTTTAATGTTAATGTTGTATGCATGCATCTAGGAGTGGATCATTTTGGTTAGGGTAAGACATTTTGGTGGTGTTTTTTGGCTAAGCAAGTTGTATCCAATTACAATATATCTCTAAACTTATGAACATGATGTAACTCTTTTCATTATTAATAAAATATAACTATTACCCATCAAAAAAAATGTATAAGAAAGATGTTTTGGTTGGTGAATGAAGAATTATAGTATTTACTTAGTGACTGTAGTTTGCATTGAGAACCAAAAGAAGAAATGAAGAAAGTGTTGATTGATGGAGTAATAAACAAGATAAACAAGTTACTAAGAAGGGGGGTTGAATCAAAATCTTTAACACTTTAAACTTTTCACAAATTCATTCACAACTATCAATAAACTTGTGCACGTAAAATTTGTAATGTAAATATGTTGTAAAATATAAATCTAATCTATCACATGCAAGAAATTAAAACACATAACACAATATTTATTACCCAGAAAGCCTCCAAGGTGAAGGTAAAACTAGGGTGGGGATGACACCCACAAATCTTTACTACTACAATAATAAATTTAACCTATGATGGTTATAATGTTTGATCATAAAATATGATCTACAATGTTAGGATTCTACCATGTTAAAGGCTTAAGAGACTATTAGGTCTCACCTTGTTAGAGGATTTAACACTTACAACAAAGTAAGGACTCTATTAGGAGATTTACAAAGATCTATTAAGACCACTCTATTAAGAGATTTACCTTGATTCAAGTATGTTAAAATTGATTTAGTACATAACTCTCAGTATGCTCTATAAGTTAATTCTAGTCTTCTCCTTGTTAACTCATCATCTCCTCTAATTTGATATTACTTATCTTCCCCTTTCACTTCACTGCTATGAATACATCACTTTCTCTCTTAAGTGATAATAAAACCCTTCACTGACTTCTGATCTATTCTCAATCCTTCATGATATAATGCTCCATGTTTTCACATATACTCTTCTCATCCCCATCACATGCATCATGATATTTATCTAGGTTAAGATCATCACTCTTTAAAGAGTTTCATAAATATTTTTCTAAATGCTTCCATATTTTTCCTCTTCATCTAAATCATTGAACATACAACATAGGGATCTATGGTCCATGTGATGTAAATGTTCTTTAACAACCTCTATAAGTATTAAATGTTTTGTAACAACCTCTACAAAGTTTAAATGTTCCTTCCAAGTTAGTCTGGTATTCATTTTGCCTCAAACTCTATTCCATTCCTAACTTTTATGTAAACTCTGGATTGCTCGATCTTTATTATTTCCTAATGCTTGACACGTATTGTGCTCGGTACACACTATGTAACTTGGCACTTGTATGCTCATAACTTTCTTGGTCATTGTTGAGCGTGGCTCATATAGAAAATACTTGGTGACCATAAACTTACTTGGCTCTTATAGAGCTTGGTACATACTTGATTATGTACATGACTCAGGCTATATAGAGTAGCCTAGTCATGATGATGATCATCTGAATGTATCATATAAATGACTAATTGGTTGAAACTAATAGAAAAAAATGGTTAGAGATTCCAAAAATATCCCTCTTTGACATTAGTGGAAAAAACATTGTCATATTTACATCTTTACAATACAATTTGATAATGAGCTCTCCCCCTAAGTCTTATGACTTATGGAAATGAATAATGAATAAATAATGTAAAAATGAATAAAAAATTCATTTAACCTTTATTCAAATATCTTTCTCCCTGTACCTTTATTTGACATCTCAGTTCCTCTTTGACATCTCATTTCCCCCTTTTTTTTGAACACTATATGTCACTACTACTGGGGTGAAATGAGTGGCAGTAATCCATATTTTTCAATGAATTCCTTGTGAACTCTAATAATAATGGATAGTGCATGATCCCATGTGGTTCTTGTTGCTTCCAAAATATTAGTTTGCAATTGATGTCTTGCAACCAAATCAATTAAACTATCAACCACTGAAAGATTATGATATTCTATGATAAGATCTTGGGTTGTTTTCAGTTCTTTCTACATGACCTACAAATGACGTATCATCATTTCCTGAATAGAGATCAATTTGGATTTCATAATTCTATTAGCTAACTAAAACTCGATCAATGTGCCTTGAGCATTTGGTAGATAATTATAATGATCTATAATTTACCCTACTAACTCTAAAATAATGTTATTGGGTCTCTTTATCTCAGCCTAAATTTGATTTAATTATGTCTGAATATTATTAGTAAATTTTGGTACATCTAAAGAAACTATGTACAAATGTTGCACCTTCTATATGAGTTCAATCATAACCTGCACTTTTTCTTGTAATTGCACTTTCTAATTGGTAATGGTTATGGAGACTTTGTCCATAACCTTAGTTTCAAATCTTCTAGTAGACCAATCAATAACATTCTCATTTGACTCCATACTACCAACATTCACTTGATCAACTATTTTTACAAGTTGGTTTATGATTGGTGCATCTTCATCAAAGTTTTGAAATTCAAAATAATCAACAAAAATATGCTTTACATCATGAAGTACTTATTTATAATTTAACTCTCTCCTTAGCTCTTCCTACCTTTTCTTCTTCACTAAAACTTCCTGCATAAAAATTGTTTGCTCCAAGGTGATATTTTCCAAATCTAATTGTGGCATCTCAATGATTTCATCCAAACTAACCTCAATATCTAGTGAAATATTTTTTATTACTTTTTTCTTACTCAATGAAGGATTATTTTTGCTCGGCACTACCTTAGGAATTGGTGAAGGAGTTTCACCACTCAGTCATGCTTGTGTATCTTTGCTTGAGACAACAAAAGTTGCACTTAGTTAAACTATATTTAATTCTTTTCCTTCCTCAATATGAGGTGTTGAAACAATCTTATTATCTATACATGTTTCTTTCCCTTCACCATCTACCTCTGTAGTTTTGAGCCTTGACTACTTAGCATTTGGAGTGTTAGAGGTTTTAGTATTTATAGGTGATATGTTTCTTTACAGACTTGGCACACTTGAGCTTTCTCCATTATTGTGATCATCTTCAATGTTTATAGTGTTTGTCTCTGCTCTCTTTTTTGATAACTCAAAAATTCTTTTCCATAGAAATTTTGTTTGATGTTCTATAGCTTCCCTTTTATTTTGTAATAGTAAAAACATTCTTTACTTTAGAAAAAATATTTTTTTGTACTTCTCCAAAAATGTGTCTAGTTGATCCTGGGAGAGATCAAGCATAACTCTAACTAGTGTCAGTTCTTATCTTTTTCTCATCTACTTTTTCATGTTGTCATCTCCTCTCTAGTATCTCAAATAGATATTTTGATATCTTCTTTCCAATTTTTCTAAGGGAAATCTTATGATTAGCAATCATATTCACTGCTACCTCCTCACCTTTTTTTCTATCAGCATTATCCAAAGTATCATATTTCACAAATGTGAAACTAGATAATCCTACTAATCTTCTTAAGTGTTCACATAGCTCTTCAATAGACCTTGTCTTTCTTATGAGTGGTCCTTTGACTAATCTTCTTCTCTTCATTTTGGGGGAACTAGGCTTTGTAGTTTCAACTACCATTTTCTTTGCAGACTTCTCAACACTAATAGTTGCCTTGGTCCTTGGCTTGATTGGTGGTGGAGGTGAGAGGGGTATCACTATTGGATTCTTCTTTGATCCTTAAGCCTTCTTTCTTGGTGGCATGACAACAATTAGGGCTTTACCATTTTTACCTTCTTCTTCTTCCTATTCCTCATCATCACTACCTTTTTCCTCATCTTGACCAAGACCTTGTGTTATCTATAACGATTCTTTTCCTTTGCCTAGGGTGCCCAATTTAGATTCTAAATATTCTATCATTCTCTTCCTTTTATTTTATTTAGAAGAAATATTTATAGTTATAGTTATTCTTTCTTTGGCTTCTTCATATTTACCAAAAGGCTTAGCCTCAATAGCTATCTCTTCTTTCAACTATGCCTCAATATTTGCACTCACTACTGTATCATCTTAAAATAGAAGCACTTTCATGTTAAGAGTTTTTGTCCCTCCATGTAAGTGGTTTAGGGTCATTTCAATTGCCTTGAATGGGTCTTTGACTTGAATCTAGCCTTTTCCCCTCTTTTTCCCCCTTTTCTATTTTCTTTCTACACTTTTTTGGCATTCTGGACTGAAATCTTGAGATTCTTGACTTTTGGGTCAAGGAAGACCTAAGGGTCAAGGATGACCTTTTAGTTCAAGGTTGACCTTGACCCTAACCTAGGGTAGGATTGACCTCAACCCTGACCCAAGGTTCAAATTTCAAGGTTGCATGATTTACTAATGTTGGGTTTTAGAAAGAATTGTTTTCCCACTTTTGGGTCAACTATTTTGGTCTTTGAAATGGTAAAAACTTAAATTAAATTTAATCTAGGTCCATTTCTAGGGGTTAAGGTTTATTGGGATTTAATGCTCCCATGTCGATCTTCTCTAGAAGTTTTTGCCCTAGATCTCTATATAAGGAAGCCTCCTCCTCACATTTTCTCTAACTAAGACTTAAGAACAAGAACAAGGCATAAGGAGATGAGACAAGGTTATCCTCTTTCATAATCAAGCATTCAAGAATTATCAAGTTCAAAAAAACATCCATCTTCAATCATTCAAGTGAATTTAAATATACATTTATACAAGAAATAAAAGGTAGTTACTTCTAAAAAAGAATCCCATATCATAATAATTTAAATGTATGTATAAAATATGGGTTTAGGGTCTCTTTCATGTGCACTATTCGAAAACCCTATTCATCCATATTTAATTTTATACAACTACATCAATATTTATTTCATATTTAAAAAAAAATTAACTAAGCCTTCCTCAGCTTAACTTCGTGTACAAATTTTTTGTCTGTATCCACAAGAAAACATATGCCACTTTAGTACCTTGTGACCAATTCTTCAGGTATTCTCATCCTCATTTTCATCCTTTTCTTAAATTCATCAAAATAAGCATCCATTACTTTCTCAAAAAAATTTCCCAAATGAGCAATATACTCATTAATCAGCCTTGTCACTAGTTTTTCTTGCTCCCATACATCACCAATACTAGGAAAATACTTCTGGATATAAAAGAAAATATAAACAATGAGGGATCCAAACTTACACATTGAATTCTTCACTTTTCTTATGGGTGAAATATTCTTTGCAAGTTGTAGTCTTTGTAGCTTGGCAAGATCATACTCACAATATTTCACTACTATCTTCCATGCTTGAACCACATCTATAAAAGGCACATTGTTCAATATGCTCAATTGATAGAATTTGTGAGCAATGAATCTCACTAAAAATTCAATTAGTGGATAAAAAATGTTTGGGATGGATACATCATGTCCATTCCACTCGGCTCCTAGGTTTGCCTCAATTTCTTCATGATTCAAACATCATAATGTTTTCTTCTTTTCTAGGGATGGATAGCTTCTGACATCATGGATCATAATAACTTTAGGTGGTATCGAAGATAGCACACCCATTTGTTAGAAGCAATAGTCCACCCAAATAACTGGGGGGGGGGGTGAATCAGTTATCCAAAAATTAAAACATTTATCAACCTTAAACAATCTTATCCATTCAACCAAAGTAAATAGAAAACAAGATGTACATAGAAAATTATACTAGATATGTTATCTAGGGAAACCCTTAATTAGAGGGAAAACCCTAGTGGGAATGATGCCTACAAGATTATGTACTAATATAAATATTCCTTGTTAGAGGATGGACCTTGTTAGGAGTCTATTACAACATTTAGTACATATGAGTCCCTATTAGGAGACTTTGAATCCCTATTAGGAGATTCCAACCTTGTTAGGAGTTGTGCCAACCCTATTAGGAGTTGTAGTACAATGTATGCAAGAAAAGCCCACTACCCAAATATGCAATTTCAACTACAAGAAGAGCTCACTAGCCAAAAAAGTAATTTACTATTATGTTCCTCTTTCCTCTTGTTCTATTAACCAAACCAATCACTTTCAAACCTTATAGACTAGGTCACAAACCATAGATCCAAATATTGAACCTTGAATCACACAATAAAACCTCAATAATGAAGTTTCCTTCACTTTCACTCTGCTCTGCTCAACTTTGCATTTTGGTCACTTCACTTCCTACAATAACTTTGCATCCATACAATTCCATACTACATGATAAAGGAAAATTTCCTTCCTTTATACCAAGTCCATAAATCAATTCTTTGAGTTTTCTATTAGACCTTCCCAATTAATTTTTATAGGACCACATTAAGAACACCTTACACTTAGTGATAATATTAATCTTTCACCTTGCAACTTGAATATCTTTTTGTACACATAACATTATGATGAGTGAACTTAGCCATGTCATCACCAATATGTATTCTTCACATCCTCAATCTCAATTCTCAAAACAACTTTGTCCTGTTCATTCAGCTTGTTCCTAAACACCCATTTAGTTCCTATCAAATTCTTCTCTACTGGTCTAGGGACTAATTCCCATGCCTCATTCTTTACTATCTAATGCAATTCTTCTTTCATAGCTTATTTCCAATGATCATCTTTACATGCTTCATCTACATTCTTAGGTTCAACTTGAGATATCAAACATAGTTCTTTGTTGAATTTGCTTCTTGTCATCACACCTTTATCTTTGCTTCGATGATCTAATAGGGTGAATGATTCTTTGTCATATTCTTTCCCAAAGTACAAGTTGTTATCTCAACTCTTAGCTCTTCTAAAGGTTCAGAGCTTTTTTCCTTCCTTGGCTCTCCTTCATTCTACAAATCATTGTTAGTCTCAAGGAAAATTTCATCATTCCTTGGCTTAGTAATAACATCATCATCTAAATTTTAATCAATCACTCTCTCTTGTATCCTAAATTTCTCATCAATATTCACATTTGCACTTTCCATAATAGTCTTAGTTCTTAGATGATAAAACTTATAAGCCTTTCTTTTCAATGAATAACCAAGAAACTTTCCTTCATCAATTTTAGCATCAAATCTACCAGTATCATCATCTCTTTTGATGTAACACTTACTGTCAAAAATTTTGAGATACTTAATTGTAGGTGAGTGATGAAACCATAGTTCATAAGGGGTCTTGTTTGTGTCTTTCGTAACTTGCACTTTGTTCATAATGTAGACTATTGTATTTACAGCTTCTCTCCAAAACATTTTGGATACATCATTCTCTACTAACATAGCTCTTGCTACTTCTATGGATGACCTATTTCTTCTCTCTGCTATACCATTCTGTTCAAGGGTTATTGGAGCTAATAATTATCTTTTGATTCAATTTCCTTCACAAAAGATGTTAAACTCATTTGAAGTAAATTATCCTCTTCTATCTAATCTTAAATATTTAATCTTCTTACCAAATTCATTCTCAACTCCATTCTTGAATATTATGAACTTATCAAATGCCTCAGATTTCTCTTTAAGAAATGCAACCCATAGCATTCTAGAAAAGTCATCAACTAGAATCATAAAATACCTTTCACCATAGAATACTTTAGTCTTTTTAGAACTACTAAGATTCATGTGTGCAATCTCCAATTTTGTTGTGGTAGTAAACTTCTTATTGGGAAAAGAAGTTTTGTTATGCTTTGCCAAAACACTCTCTTTGCAAATTATGTTAGTAGGTTTTACAGTCTTAGGAAAATCTCTAATTGCAAACATACTATTGGTCTTCACAATACTATCAAAGTTTATATGACAAAATTTCTTATGCCATAACCAACTGTCATCTACCTTTCCAACCAAATATGTCATTTTAGCAGGATTCAACTGAAATACATTACCTCTAGATCTAGTTCCTATTCCAATTACCTTTCCATCTTTATCTTTGATCATGCATGTCTTTTATATGAACTACAACTAATAATCTTTGTCCAGTAGTTGTCCAACACTCAAAAGATTATGCTTCAAACCATTAACAAAATATACATCCTTAGTGTTACTTTTACCATCAAGAGTTATAGATCTAATACCTTTGACTTAGCATGTTGCATTGTTTCCAACTCTGACAATGCCTCCATTCTAACTTCTGAAGTCAAATTTTTTTTTCATATCACTAGTTATATCATGTGAATAACTACTATCAATTATCCAATTAGATTTCTTTTCAACTTGTGACACTAAAGCTACTTTCTCTAGACTTTCTTCTTTAATAGCTACAAATCCAATTTCATCATCACTAGCACTTACTGATTGTTCATTAGAATCATTTTCTTTATTTGCATACAAACACTCTCTTCCTCTTATAGGTTTGTAATTTTATTTATACTTTCATTACAAGTCCAACATTTAAAGATTTTCTTACCATATTTTTCTTTTCTCACTAGAAGGGTTACTCCTTAAATTTTTTTGTCCTCATTAGATGTGATGCTACTAACAAAGTCTCCTCTAGCACTTGTTCTCCTTCATAAACTAGGTTGAATATTCAAGGCATTGAAATTTGTTTATGTTCTAGTAAATTCTTCAAACTATCTAAGCTCATTCTCAACTACTTCAAGTCTTCCAAGCAATGTCTCCTTTATGAAATCTTTGGTACAAGATATCAACAATTGTATCATTTGAACTGTTGGCTTAAATGGTGGTGTCAAGCTCTTCATTATCTTCCATATCACCCCATCATCTTCTTTGATTCCTCCTTAAGATCTAATACCTACAATAATTTCTAATATCCTACCTACATATGTTCTTATAGATTCATCTTCCATCATTTTAGCATCTTGAAATGCAAAAATCCAATTTTGTAGCCTCAACTTCTTATCCTAAAAAGTAGTTTCCAAATCTTTCCAAATTACATGTGAAGTAACAAGTGACTTTACGTTATTTTATTCAATTTTAGGAAGTTTAGTCAATAGTGCTTGTCTAGCTCCCATGTCGTACATAAAAATATCTCTTTCTTCCTTGGTACAAGTTTCCAAATCCTTTTTAGTAATGACTTTCTTTTCTAATTCTGTCAAGATCCAATATCTTGTACCCATACATAATAGATGTGTCTTCATCTTTTCCTTCTAGATGTCATAATTTTTTCCATCAAACTTTGAACTATTTTTCCTAAACATGCTCGCCCTAAATATGTTAAACTTTATCTTCAAGGACTTGATGCTCTGATACCAATTGTTAGAAAGAATAGTCCACCAAGATAACTGAGGGTGGGGGGGGGGGATTTGAATCAGTTATCCAGCAATTGTAACATTTATCAACCTTAAACAATCTTATCCATTCAATAAAAGTAAACAACAACCATAACAAGATGCACATAGACAATTACACTAGATATGTTAAATGGGGAAAAAATTGATTAGAGGGAAAACCTCGATGGGAATGATGCCCACAAGATGATGTACTAATATAAATATTCATCGTTAGAGGATGGACCTTGTTAGGAGTTTGTTACAACATTTAGTACATATGAGTCCCTATTAGGAGACTTTGAATCCCTATTAGGAGATTCCAACCCTATTAGAAGTTTTAGTACAATCTATGCAAGAAGAGCCCACTACCCAAACATGCAATTTCAACTACAAGAAGAGCTCACTGCCCAAACAAGTAATTTACTGTTATGTTCCTCTTTCCTCTTGTTTTTTTAACCAAACCAATCACTATTAAACCTTGTAGACTAGGTCACAAACCTCAAATCTAAATATCAAACCTTGGATCACACAATAAAACCTTGGCAATGAAGTTTCCTTCACTTCTGCTCTGCTCTACTCAACTTGGCATTTCTCTCTCTTTGCTATTTATAGTAACTTTGCATTCATACAATTCCATACAACATGATAAATGAAAATTTCCTTCCTTTATACCAAGTATGATGTAGTAGCTGGGACCCTATACTTTTTGTAGTAAAAAAATGTACTTGAAAATTAAAAAAGATGAATACATTTTTACTTAAGAAAACTAAAATAATTATAGGCATAAAATTCATCCAATTTCACACTTTTCAATAGTTTACATCATCTTAAAATTCTAAGCACAAATACCATTTTTCTGTGATTAAAGTTGAATAATTTGCATTCTAGTATCCTTTCTATTTATAAAAGGCGACACATATTTGTGTTTTTACTGTTAAGCATTTAGTAAAGTGATTGTAAGTAGTGAAGGAGTTCTTGAGTGTTGATATTCAGTTGTACCAAATAGTTTAGAAGAAAAGTTTCAAAATCCTAACATGAAAAAATGGCATCTTCATCATCTACATTGAAGAATCAATGAATAAAGGTAAGAAATGGTCAATTGGTGATGAGTGATGCATGCCCTTCACCTATGTTTTGTGTTATTTGAGATATTTCTATGAAAAGAGCTTTAGTGGGTGCATTATCATCCATACCATCTAAATTTATTATGATCAATACATGATGTACATGTTGGAAATATTCAGGACTAACAAGGTTACTGACAGGGGAGGAGTGAATCAGTAAACTTTAAAATTTAACTAATTCAGCATAATAACAAATTCACCATTCATTCATCTACTTTACTAAATGCATGAAAAGATTACACACTGATTTGGTGACCCTAGTAGCTGGGACCCTATACTTTTTGTAGCTAAAAAAATCACCTTCTTCAATTGTCACGAGTGTTCCAGACTCTCTTGTTCATTCTCTACATGATCAATTCTTCCAAGTTCAAGTGATTGTGGATACTTATGATCAACAGTTGTAGCTAGGTTCTTCATCAATTGTAGAGATAGATTGTTCTTTGGGACAGGTTCTTTAGCTAGTTGAGCATGTTTTAGAGACATCACTCATCCATGGGATTCTTTCCAAACATAGTGAAAGCATCTCATTTGTACCTTTGGCATTGTTTCTTCCTAAGGGCAGGAACACCATTCTATAGTCTTGGATCAGCTTCTTCATTAGAGCAGTCACTATTTGACATTCTTCTTTGGGGGGGCGAGCCCATCCTATCTCTCTTCCTTTTCTCATCATTCTTTTATGTATATACTAGATGTATGTCATAATGGGGGGGTCTTGATTACTCCATCCATCCATGCATCCTTATTTATCTCTCTTTTTGGGGGAAGATTTTTCCCATGAGGTTTTCCCTATTTCCCACTTTATGGGAGATTGCATATCATTATGTACATGGGTACCTAACATGGCCTAGTAGCTGGGACCCATATTACTTTTCATCCTAGATTTTGTAAGCTTAAGGGCATTCCCATAAGTTGCACTTAAGGGGGGGTGTTGGTGTAAATAAGTATTTACTTATTACACTTACTTAAGTTTACTTCGGTTAATGCATTATTTAATTATTTTTCATTATTTAATTATTATTTTAGGTGAGACACTTAGGAGTTTGTGTACTCTCATTGAGTTATGAAACTCTAAGTATGCACATGGTGTCTACAACATAGAAGTATGCATCATTCACTAAGTTGTCATGATGACAACACAATTATTTGCACTCCTCATTTAGCACATGTTGTCTACACCACTGATTTGTGTGCTACAGCATTGTAGGCTTATCCTCACATCATCGCACTTAATCATGTGCTCAATGGAGGATAACCCATATCTAGTGGACATGTGCTTGGTTGTATGATATATCATGATGCTGACTTCTATGCATTCTAGAAGCTCTCCTAAGGCCTTTATATTCAGGCACTCCTAGTGTACTCTCAACTAGTTATTGAATGAATATCATCATTCTGATCATACTCTCTCTATTTTGGTCTACTATGTGCTTGTGTTGAGTTCTTTAGTTCTTGGGTGAATTCTGGCCTAAGCCAAATTCTTACACTATTAGATGTCCCAACAAGGATAGTAGGGACAAGAAAGACAAGAAGGATAAAAAATGTAGAAAGAAAAAGGACTACAAGGATTATAAGGACAAAGGGGAGAATTTTTGTTATATTGGTGAGGAGGAGCACACCATGTTAGATTCTAATGATGAGAATTAAGGTGAAGAAGTTGTATATGCTATTGTTGAATAAGATCTTGAAGAGGAAAGGTATGAGGAAGAAAAATCTCTTATTTATCTTGTTAGTAAAAATGATACATAATTTATTTATAGTGATTGTTCACATCACATTAGTGGTGATATTAATAAGTTTGATAATCTCAAAGAATATGATGGAGGAACTATTAAATTCTGAAATTATGCTCCATGTCCTATGAAAGGTAGAGGTCTTATAATGTTGAATGAACAAATTAAATGTGATGATTCTTATTGGGTTCAAGGACTAAAGTACAATTTGTTGAGTGTTGCATAGTTGAATAACACAAGTCAAAAATTGGAATTTCAAAATAGGAAGGTAAATATTATGATGATAATGATGATGATGATGGAATATTTATTGGTAAGTAGAACAAACAAGGGGTAACTTATTTTACCTAGATCCTAAGATCAGGACATGGATGTTTTCTATAGTTGAACATGTATGGTTATTTCATAAGAGACTATGTCATGTTAACTTTGAGAATCAAAGTGAGTAGAAAGAAGAGAGTGAGAGGTTTACCGAGCTTGCATAAACCTAATAATGCTATGTGAAAATAATGTCAACTTGGAAAGATGATAGAGTCTAGTTTCTCTAGTAAGACACATTAATATCATGATATTGTGGAGTTAGCTCATACCAATTTGTGTGGTCCTATGAAAGTTAAAAGCTACTATAGAAATAGGTATTTCATATTGTTTGTTGATGATTAGTCAAGAATGATTATAGTTATATTTATAAAGGTGAAATCTGATGCATTTTAAATGTTCAAAATGTATAAGGCTAGAGTTAAGAAGGATAATATTAAATAGTTGAAATTTTTAAGATCTGATAGAGATGGTGAATTTATATCTAATGAATTCACTAACTTTTTTATTGAGCATGGAATTAAGGGATTACTGTCTACACTGAGGACTCCACAAAAAAATGGATTTTAAATAGAAGGAATAGATCAATTGTTGATTGTGCTAGAACACTACTAATTGAAAAAGGGGTTTCACAAATGTTCTAAAGAGAGGTTTTAATACTATTATTTACAACCTCAACTGAGTTTAGTTGAAGAAAGGAACAAACAAGACACTTTATGAACTTTGGCATGGGCATACATCAAATATAAGTTATTTCAAAATCGTAGGTGTTATATTCATAAAGATGCAAGAAATGGGAAATTTTATTCTAAGGTTATGAAGGTATAGTCCTAAGTTACTCTACTAGGAGTAGGGATTAGACATGTTTGAACAAGGTGATTGATACTACAATTGAAAATAAAAATGTTAGAATTGGTGAGTTTGTAGACAAGAATGATAAGGAGAGAAAGAAGGAACCTATGGATTACAAAAAAAATGTATATGTTTATGATGATGCACCTATTACTATACCCGAGCACAAAAAAATTCACTATAGTGATACACAGAGAAATAGAAAAATGATATCAAGCATCATCATATACTACTCGAGCCACAAAAAAAATAACCTAAGAATAATGTTGAGCCCTAACTAAGTGAAGATAATGTTGGAGATCACAGAGCTAAAACTATACTAGAAAAATATGTGACAAGGAATCATTCACAAGATAAAATAATTGGAGACAAGAGAGTTAAAATTATAGAAAGAAGTAAGGTAAAGAATAGTATTGTTGATCCATAAGGAAAAGTTATCTATTGGTGTCAAACACTTAGTCATTCACAAGGAAGGATTGGTCAGTCATCACTAGAACCAAGCCATCTTATATAGTCTGAGCCATGTACTAAAGACTTGTACATATTTTAGGTAAATTCTAAGTAGTAGTTGTTGCCAAGAAATCCAAAGGTCACCAAGTACTCCAATAATTGCTGATTTTTCAGTAAGTCACACTACTATATTATAGGTCAATTTTTGACCTAGCTTTTAATATGCTTGATGAAAACACTTTTTTTTGTTTTTATGCCCGAGTTGGTCAAAATTTTGACCAAATTAGGTTTTCCCAATTTGGTCAAAATTTTGACCAACTCAAGTTCATAACAAAATAAGAAAAAAAGTTAGTCATTATTTTGTGCCAGTTGGAGGAGGTTTTGTCTACATCATCGTGGGAGCTTTTTGAGGTGAGGTAAGTCTTTTTGGATTTTTTTAGTGATGCTTAGAAGTTGAATTGCACATAGTAGACTTTCAGTATGATGCCTTTTGTGATAGTGGGTTTTATGCTTCAAAAATATCCTTTTCAAAACATGATCTACTAATGTCACTATTTCTAACTTTTTTCTAGCTATCAATCATTACAATATACTCATTGGTGCTTTAGATACATACGTCTTTGATCAGAGGGTCATTTGAGTTACGATGTATAGGAATTGGTTTAAAAATGATGACCAATGCATGCTACATTGTAGTTAAATTAGATAATTGAAATAGGTTTATCAGATTTCCATAGGTTAATCTTTTACTAGATCTGGGTTTTTTTTAAAAAATTATTGAAATGGTTGTTTTCTAGGTGTGTTTTGCCAAGTTTGGATACTGCCATCTTTTGAATAACTTGTAACTAAACTAGGAATGTATGCGATTAGGGCCTAACCCTATATCAAAGTTTACTTAGAAATTATAGTAGGAAGTATTTTAGAAGTGACTCTAGGATATGAATGTATGGTTTAGAGGTTATGAATCATAGGGTGACAGAAAACCCATCATTGAATCTAAAGAAGATTTTTTTTGAATGGGGCAAATTTCCATCAATTTTCATTATCTAGGAGAATAGGTTGGATGATCAAGGTAGTGAGAGTGAGAGCATTTCCTTGAATCCACTTATCATGTCTCTTGAACATCATTACAACATCCCACACAAAAAATGATAAAAACATAGAGATGGCTAGAAAAGCCTTACCCACTTGAAGATCGGGTTCCCATTTTCCCAGTAGCTCTCACAATCTAATCAACACAAACAGAACTTGGAAGAAGCAATAGCAACTATTTGATTTTTGTACTCTAGCTAAGAACATTCATTTTGTATTTATTTTTAAACATCTTCATAGTAATAAATGTTACAATTACATTCTATCACAATAGATTATCTATGGGATTTTATCTTTGAACCCAAGTCATTCTAATTCCTTGAATGTCAAAGACTTGAAATTATTTTCTTTTAGTTTGTTAGAATATAGTACTCTATTTTGGAATGCTTGCAAATAATACTCTCTACACTATAATAGTTCCCTGTAGATTGTATTTTCATATAAATTTTCTATCCTAATTCTATTTTAAAAGGTATTGTAGGAATATCATTCAAGATTGCATCCAAGAGAGTCATCTGCAAAGGCATTGAAATTGCAGCTAGAAGCTATGAAGCCAAACCCTTCAACCCCACTTGAAGAGTATAGGTTAGCATTATTTCATTAGAGAATATTTAATTTTAGTAATACATTTTATTATTTAACCAAACATTATTACGTACTTTGTGAAAAGATTCTTAACATCCAAACATTTTTCCATTTACAACTATGCTTTTCTTTAGGATTAGGATTTGATGCAATATAACAACCCACCTTTAAATCAAACTCATAACTCATAATATATACAAATAGAAACTCATTGTATCCCATACACAATAGATTGTAACACAACTAATCAATTCATTTACACCACTAGTTTTCCATTCTATGTTGTCATCTTGAATCTAATCTTTCAAGATTCCTAATTTCTCTATCCTCATTTAGTAATCTATTCATGTGCTCTATTAGGTACAACTCCTCACCTCACTCCTCTCTATAATTAAAAATTCTTTTATTGATGATTTCTTTTATGATAATGGGCATAAATGAGGATGTCGCATGATTCAATGCCTCCCTAAACTAGTTTGTACTAACTTCTTTTCTTATTTCCCTTTTCCATGTGCATTATGTCATTGGGTAGATCTCCATGCCCTTTTTTAATGCTCTCATTTTGGCATGAGCAAGTAGGAAAATCCTAAATTGGATAAACTCATGAGAAATTTTGTGAACATAAGTTCACAAAATTAGAGTTGAGTGATAGAATCACCCTTCGAGATTGTGAATAATCTGCAATGAACTCATTTTCTGTGCACATGAAACTATTTCTTTTTCCTCTTCTTCTAGCATCTTGCTAGAACAATTGTCACCCTCCCTCTTGCTTCTAGTTGAGGAGCAACCTATACATCCTTTCTACCAATAAATATATGGTAATGTAGCCATGTGGTCTTAATCAAGCTACTTGAGTCTTTTTGTTAGAGAATATGGGTAGGCTAGACTTTTAACCTAACATGCCTTTGTTTGTGGCCAAGCTGAATTTGGTGTTTTTCCTAAGATTTACAAGATTACCAATCATGATAACTAATGTCTTATACTGAATTAGTGCAATTCTAATTTGATTAGATGGTGTGAGAGAGCTCAAGAAAACATTTCACTTGTACTTATTATAAATTAAGCTCTTTGACTTCTTCAAGTTGAGAATCAAGAAGTTTTAGCATCCTACCAAATTTCCTTATCTAAGACCATGATACTTGCAATTTATATAGATCAGTGATTTTGAATGAGAACTACACATTGAACTATGATAGAAATAGTATAATCTTTAGAATGAGGCAATAGTATAATCTTCAGAATGAGATTTAAAGAAAAACTAATCTTTATGAATTTTATTGTGATCATGAGAGATAAGTTTTTACATTTCACATTTTATAAAATATATAGGTCAACAAGTTTTTCTAAATCATATTTTAGAAAACATGAATCAATATGTCTGATATATTCTACTTATTAGATTGGACAAGAATTATTTATTATCAAAAGTTTATTGTAAAACCTAAGTTCCAATTCACCTCTATGAACATCACCTTGGTGTAATAAGTGAAATGTGTCATGCATTCTCATCAGAGATGAGTTTAATATGAAACATGAATCAATGAATTTTAATAAAAAAATTAAAAGTTAAATTCTGATAGCAATACCAGAATCTTTAGAATGAAGTTTTGAATTTTTTTTCCCTTTTGCCTTGGCATCACACTTTCTTTGACACCCGCTGACAAGCTATTGTTTCCAAGAAGCCTAGTCTAGATAATTCTTGAATCATACTAGAAAAGAGAGAAATCCTTCCCTATTATTAATTTACAAATCTAAGAATATTTATTGAATACATAAAATCAAATGATACAAATTTACTTCATGAAAAAATGTTTCTAGAAATTTTTAAAACATAGATCAAAGGAAAACATTAATAACAAGATTATGCTATAGGCTGAGCTACAATATATTGCCTATTTGTGTTAACCTATTTTTCCTTCTCCATCTAGTTTAAATAAATCATGAATTCTATGCTTATCGTATTCAAATGAAATATGAGTGTTAAGTGTGAATCTTATAATATTGAGTAATTACTAATTTATCATTCACTTAAGAATTTGTCATGTACTAAGAAGATACAAGAAATGTTTAAATTGAGTATGTAAGAAATTTATAGATAGCCATTTCATGAATCAAAGCTATGTAGAGAAGAATGACATGGATTTCACTTGGTCATCTTACCTAACCTAGTCCTTGTGTTTTTGTTAGTAAGCTTATGACTATTATGGGTATATTTGTTTGATTTTTTAGCCTGTCCTACTTAGTGTTGAAATATGACATCTAATATTGAAAGTGAAACTGGTGAAACCAATATCTATATGAGTCACAAAAACTTAAGGTGAAAGGAAATTGATAAGCAGAAATAATGCAGTAGTTGTACACATTATGAAACAATATGACCAATAATAGAACATTGTGGCCCTACTAGTGCAACATTGTTTGATTTCATCAACGTTATAACACTTAACTTTTAGTTTCAGATGCTTCTAGCTAGTATCCCATTTGATCTTTATCCATTGCAAATGTCTTTGTTGACAATGTATTCTTTAGCTCATGATGAAGTGCAGACACCTCCTTTGGTTGTTGATCCAATATTGCTGAGTGCATTGTTGGCAATGAGGAGCTTGTAAAAATCTTTAGCTATGCCAAGTACAACTGGTAAAACCTTGTTTTGCTATATTTTGTAATGTGCTAATCATGCATTGTCTTTTCTATTGGGTGGATTTTATACTCATGGACCTATTTTGTGCACTAATAGATAGACCTTTAGTTGATAGAGCAACAAAGACCAAGACTACTAAAGTTGAACCATTTGCTAGAGTAACCTGTGTCACTAGTACTAGTTCATTTGTGGGGACATTGTTGTTGAACAAGAAAACTATGTTTTTGTTAAAATTACGAAAGCTTCTAGGTGCTTTAAAATTGTTATTATTTATAGTGTAACTATAATTTACTTATACATAACTCATTTTTGGACTGATTATCCCATGATGTTTTTGTAGGAAATAATGTTTTCTTTGATCATCTTTTTTATATGATATTGAAGTTATTTGTACACACCATATGTAAAAGGTACGTAGTTTCATATCATTGCTATAGTATTTTTCTATTTTTCTATTTATTGTACTATATTAAAGTTATTGATCTAGCAATTTTTTATTTATTTTAAAGGTGGAATGAACAAGGCCTTGAATTAAAAAATTAGCTCATTACATCTTTTGAGGACCTTTTTGGGAAAAAAAAAAACACATTTTTGACACTGCCCTACTTCTCAAAATAGCATCCAAACATATAAAGACTATAAGGGACCAATATAGAAGTGGTCTAAAGGATAATCCAAAGTATGACCACCCTTTTATGATTCCACTAGTGGAATGGAATGAAATAATAGAAGATGCAAAAGAGAAAAGGCTACATGGTTCTATAATTGAACCAAAAAAGGGCAAAAAATGGTATGTCATGATAGTATTAAGTAGAATGTAATCATGAAATAATTGGTGATCTTTGTAAATATATAATCTAACATGTTTCAAACTATTCATATACTGTAGAACACATCAGTGTCTACAAAAGTGAGACTAGAAAAGGTTGGCCAACACAAACTTGGCTTTGGTGGCTATATGAATCTTTAGCCTCAACTTATAAGTAGCAGCAATGGAATTTCATATTTTAAAAAATTATATAATGTTGCAAAAAAATTTGTTTAATCAAATCATACATGAAAAAATAATGATATTAACCAAAAAATATAGGGCTCAGAAATCAATGTAGAGCCCATGGATGAAGATAAAAAAATTGTCTTGAAGGAAGGTTATAAAGTCATGGTTGCACACCTATGCCAAGAATCTGAAAGCCATACCCACAATCTAGTGCACCAACTAAGACATAGGTAAATTGGTCAAATGAAAAGTAAATCAAATTGAATAGTTGAGAAATTTCTTTTTTGGTGTTAGTTTCCAACATAAATTGACTACATAACATTTCACTACAACCTTCAAATCCTATCACAAAACTTATATGTGATGAAGGCCATGATATGCATCATAGTGGTGGAGGTATTAGTTGACTATTGGAAATTAATTATGCAATTATGAATACAATTTAACATCTTCAATTGAAATTTGATGTGTACTCTTTTTTTGAATATTTTAGAGCATGTTGAACATCATGGTGAAGGAGTGCAACATGTTCCAAGTGTTCAGCATGTTGATGTGGCAGCAGATCAAAATGTTGTTGTACATGATGTGGCATCGTTAGGTAAGAAAAATCCATGTTATGTTGTACTAGTTAATAAAATACTTGTAACATTTAAAAAAATAAAAAGAGTATGCCAATTTAACCCATTTACTTGTTATTGCAATAGAGCCCCCTTTATTATAGTAGCCCCCTGCTCCTTAAAACAAGAGGAGGCATCATAATTTGACATTACATGTGCCACAAGAGGAGGAGAATGAGGAAGATATTGATGCTCCTATCAACCTTTACCTTAAGAAAGCTAAGAAAAATAAAAGGAAGAAATGTTTTTTTTTAAATGCTCTTTGATAAACCTTGTTTGATAAACTTTGTTGGATAATGAAAGAACGTTCTTTTAAGTAATAATAAATTAATGTTGCATTAATGTTGATTTTTATGTCATGTTAATGAATATTATTATGTATTAATGAAGTCTTGATTAATATTGTGTATTAATGAATTTTATATTATATTAATGAATGTTATGTGATTGTATTGATTGAATATTATAGTTTATAAATGGATGAATGAATGAATGAAGTATGTAATTAGATGATAATGGGGAATTTAGATTGATGTTAGGGGGAGGGGGGTGAGACCAGATGAGCTTCCACCTTCATGTGGTTAGCCTTTTTAAATAGAGAATATTAAAGTATTCTTGAAACTAAGTGAAGCTCAAACTAACATACCTTCATTCATTAATCAATTTCTTGCATATTGTTTGTGTTAACCCAATTCTCAAAATTAATTTTTGTTGAGATTCTTTGGTGATTCTCAACTATTTTTATCTAGGATTCATTATAGCATTGAATTCACCACCTATAATAAAAATTTGATTTGGTATAATTTGTAGACATTGCTCTATTACTTTCCACATAGATCTCTTTTCCTTGTTTTGTATGGCCCATATAAAAATCAATATAAATTGTAGATTACTCCTTGTACTTATAACTAATTTGGAGTCCTTTATTACTGCTAGGCAACTAGAGGCTCCAATAGCTAGAGCACCATCCATCTCCATAATACCTAACTTCATTCTCATACCTATGATATCCTCCTAGTTTAGTTTATCATATGATTGTAATATCAAATTTTGTAGTTGAGATGTAGTGTTAAATCCACTACTTTTTAGGGACATTCAAACCCTTGCTATTCCATGCAGTTATTTTCATGGTTAAAGGGGGAGGAAATTTCCCTTCCTTTACCTATCCTTACCTTTAGTTCTCGAAGGCACTTCCTTTCCCTTTTCTTATTACTCTTTACACAATCAAGAGTTTCCTTGCTTAATTCAATTTGGTTTCTCTATACCCAAGATGCTCCAATTCAACAATCATCTCTTCATTCCTTACTTGAGTCATTTCTTCCTCTTCAAGTTCTATAATTTGTGCAATGATAAATTATTTTTCTAGAGCCACCTATTCCTCACTTAGAAACTCTTCTGCAAACCTTTCAAGTAGATCACTCAAAACTTCATTGCAAAGACATTCAATAGATGGATTAATATTTTTACTTGTAGCTCTCTCAATATTGGTTTTTATCTTTTCCACCTCAGCTATCCCCATGTCTTTACAATTAGTAACTTTTGGATTAGATTATGTGCTTATTTTTAACATCAATTTTGTGGATCACATGTAGTGATCCATCATTAGGATGCATGTAAGAAAGGTTGAATAAATTATGTGTGGATCCATATGTCATCAAGGATTACTTCTAGCTCAGAAGAATTTGTTTTAACCCTATTTTCTACTATCTCTCCATCATCTACTTCCATGATTTTGGGTTCCTCTTTGTTCTAATGAGCCTTAGAGTGGTTCCTAGCAATATTACTATTCATTTTTCCAAGGCCATCCACTTGATCCTTAAGGAAGCTATTGTTAGTTATAGATCGCAGCACAATTTTTCACTTTTTCTAATGCTTATTGGGCTACAAATGTCATTTCCTATTCTAAGAAGAGTGTGATCACTTATAGTTCTTGATCTGTTAGGAGATTAACAAGTGATTTATCTAATCTCTTATTACTAATAATATCAAATTCATCTATTTCACCATAGTAAAATGAGGTTTTAATGGTCCAAGTTCTCCTACCACTACAATTTGTAATGATTCTAGGATTCTATTTAATGGTCAATGTGAAGGCATACATCTACTTTTTTTGAGATGTCATAATGAAAAATCCCTTTGCAACTTAATAAGGTTCCCCAATTTGACCCAATCTCATTGATGTATTGAACTAGTAGCCAATCTAGAATTACTCGTCTAGAGAGAGCATTTGGATTATATGTGAAAGGGTTAAAGTATGTTGACCAGTTGATGAAATGGAAATGATAGCCTCTAAGGAATATAATACTAAAATACATAATATCTTGGTTGATTTCCTTATTTTTCATAGAATAACCCTTTTTTTTGTTGTCCAAGAGAGAGATACTTACCTGATTAAGAAATTTCTTTTCTCACCACTTTTTCATATATGAGAATTAAGATTTTTTCCACTCTAGATTGGTTCTAGTAGCAAAGTTTGCACGATGCATCTTTTTAAGCCTATTGTTAGTCCACTAGTTTTTTTGTCAATTGTAGATACTAATACCCAGAATTTTTCTAAAATGAAGTTGAACTTGAATGTAGTACCCATTTATTTCAACTTCTACTTCAATTCAATGTCTTTCATGCAAACATTAAATTCTTCTTTCTTGTTTCCTATCAGTCCAATAGATCTCATGCAAAGAGGGAGTTGAAGTTGAAGTAAGAAAAGGCAGTTTCAACCTCAACTTCATCTCTTTTATTTCTAATGATCATACTTGTTTTCTTCTTGCAGGGATTTATTTAAACAAAGCATGTATGTTTTACTTGAAGGAGGCCTCACTCCCTTGTCATGTGTTGAAGATGGAAAAGACAATAAATATGATGGTTAAGTGGTATGTGTCAAAATTACCAGTTATTTTAGGGAAAGTAAAAGTAATGATTATCTGGCATCATTAAAATAAGCTTGCATGTTAATGTGATGGAGATGAGCAACAATGAATGGATGGAAAGTCTTGTAAAATAAACTCACATGTTGGTATTAATAATTTTGCATAGTCCATATGTGTCTTTGATTTTTCAAAACCTTGTGCTTTAAAATCCTTCCTTTTGTACTTTAATTACCTATCTTATTATGTCAAAGCCCAAAATGTCAAGTTGGTAAAGACAAAATTGGATATGCTTGACTGAGCAGAAATTGGTGAGTGCACATTTCAATTTCCTCTATCTATTTTTCTTTCTTACTCATATTTCTCTAGTTTGAAGTTTTCTTTTTAAGCATTTAAGTTTTTTATTTCCTATCAAGGTGGCTATGAGTCTTTTTCAACCTAAGCTTCCTAAACCTAAGAAACCCTATTTGTTAAGCTCTCTATCTGAGATACAAGACACTTTACTAGTCAATGTAGACCTAAATCGACTAGTAGAGAGAGTAAAGAATGTACAAGTTGGACCTATTTACCAGAGTTGATTGTTGAGTGTGCAAATCATTACGATCCTCATACCAGATGCATAAAGAATGCCATAGGTGAAGTTCTGATCAAAATTGATAGAATTATAGTTAGTTCCTCCTTAAGGATACTACATAAATAACCCTATGATCCATGGACTTTTGAAGAATTTGGGAACTTGTATGAAAAGAAAAAGAAAGGTTATGATTCTATTGTGGCATAGACCTAGCTTTTAAAGCCAACAGTAGGAGGCTCAAGGTTACCCAAACCACTAAATATGGAGCATTTCATCAAAGAAATCTTTGACATAGTATTTTTACTCAATAGAATAAAAGGAAATGAGCATGCCTTGCATTGGGATGACTATATGTATTTGTTCATTTAGAAAATTGTTGAGGGACATAAATTCATTGATTAGGCAGATTTAATAGCCGAAAGTTTGCACTCAAGTCTTGTAGGTTTCAATAATTTTGGTTATTTCTCAATGTCCTCCTTAATGGTTTACATCTTGGCTATGTCAAAAGAATGGGAAGGGCTACCACATGAACCTTGGATAGAAAATGTGACCATATATAAGTATTATGGTAGTCTATAGGAAAAAGAACCCTACATGGAGTTTTAGAGGGTTAATGATGTTTTCTTAGGGAGACTAGTTTTTGAACTCAAAGGTCAAGAGAATTTTAGGGTCTCTATAGAATCTATGCAACATATTAAGCTTTATGGTTGTTTTTACATAACATTTTGTAGATTCACTAGAGAACCTCTTGAGTTTTCTCACTATTGTCTTGATGATATTGTCCTTTTTGAAATCTATAGGTAACTCCTGCATGTCACATATTTGTTTGAAAATATTAAAAAGACTCATGCTACCTTATTTCTTATAAAAATCAGCCATTATAGATGTCCTAATGTCAAGAAGGCTATGTTGCTAGATTCAACAATGTTTAAATTGTGCCTCAAGCCCTACCTTGGCAGAGAGAACTTTGATTATGTAGGATTTTCCAAGAAAAATCTAAAATATGCATCCTCCATTAGGCACATCCCTCATTTAGAAGACTACTGGGCCAATTTCTCTAATGAGTTTGAAGTGAGAAAAAGATTGTGGTCAAGATTGACCATAAGCCATATAGAAGCATTCAAAGTTCAACTTGACATTAGTGGGATAAAAGAAAATGATAATGAGGAAGTGGTTGATCCTCTGTGTATTGAAAAAATTAAATATCTCCCTATCCCTGAGCTAGAATGGAATAAGAGAGAAGAGGATGATTTGTATTCTTGCATGATATGTGTTTTGAAAAGAATAGAAAATTGGTTAGCTCAAAAGATGAATCAAGTATCAGTTCAAGAAAAGCCCAAAAAGCATTCAAGAGCTTAAAAAGAGAAGCCTTCAAGAAATCTAATTGTGACCTCTAATATTTCTATTGGTGATTCTATTGTAGGTTAAAACAAAGTTGAAGTTGAAGTATATGTACCTTTGATTCAACTTCAAGTTCAACTTCAAATAGCGAGCACTAAAAGAACTACTCGTTCATCCATCCAAAGCAAGAGGACTATGCAAAATAGAGAAGAGAGTGGGATAGTGATAAATTTGGATTCCCCAAAAATCAAAGAGGTAACATAATAGATCATTTATCCTAATATGTTTGACTTAATGGAAGTCCAACAGAAAATAAAGGAAGGTGATAGTGCATCAATGAGTACTTAGGCCCTGATTGACAATAATACCATGCTTGAAAAAGAGCCTTTGATGTCTAAGTGGTTGGAGACCTCTGTATAAAAGAAAAGAAGCATGGTACCACTTTCCATGCTAGTGGATAAATTGGTGAGCAAGTGTCTTGGAAGGTCTTCTAAAGTTAAGAAAGAAAATATGGAGTCTTTGGTAGATTTTGATAAAGAAATAGGATGGTGGTTGGTAGAAATTGCCAAACCTCCACAGGATAAACTTTAGGAAGAACTCGTGTCTCAAGATTATTATCTATCAAAAGTAGTCCTAGGTAAAGGTAGTAGACCCATGGACATGAAAATATTTGAAGTGTCTAACAAGAAGATTGTAGACTAGGTATTAAAAGATGCTAAAGATAAGCAAAGTATGAAGGAAGCTATGGGAAGTATGGCCCAATATATCAATGCAATTCTACATCCTGAACCAAAGCCAATTAATGAAATGTCAACTATTTTTGATGTCAAGTCTACAGCTAATCAATAATTCTTGGATAATTTCCAAAAGCGTAAAGCCATAGCTGAGACATTTGAAGAAGGATCCAAACTGTGTAGACTGAAGCAGTAATACAAGTGAATCTCTTTAGTGATACTCATAGAATAAACTTTGATTGTCACTAAGAAGGTCAAATCAAATATCGAGGAATATGAGAAGGAGGAAAATAATTGGATGAAAATGATGTTGTGGATTGATGAAATATAGGGGCATGGCCTACAGAAATTCCTCGCTCAATGCCTTGTGGCTGGCCTTGACAACAAAACTTTCCATGTGATTCGAGAATGCATTGAATGGAGGAATGAAGAAATCGCACAAGGTGTAGCTAAAGTCAAAGAAACACTATTTGAGTTTGGGGTCATAGATGATATAATTCTTGGTGATTTGAAGTGGTTTTATAACCAATGTGTAGAAGGAGAAAGTGATTTTGTCTTACCCAACAAAGATATTTTCAAACAAGTATAGAAGAGGTTCTTGGAGCTCCAAGAAAAGAAATCACATGTGAAACAAGATTTTTCAAACATCACCCATGTCGAGGCCATGTTGATAATCAATAAGAAGCACATAGAGATGCATGAAGGAAAGATAACAAAGTTGAAGAGGGAAAATGAATTCTGGAAGCAGGGGATTTCTTTTCTTGGCCTACCACATTAGTCAGTCATCTCATCCTTTACTGCCATGCATGAAAGTTGGAAGGATTGCTACTAGCGTGGACAAGCTCGTGTGATACCTAGAATGTTTTTAGTTGCATGTCTTCAAGTTTTTATTTTCTCTATTTTGTTTTAGTTAGTTATCTTGGTTGAGTAACAAAATAACTATCTACTCCTAGTGGGGTAACTTTGGATTTTGTTATGTAGCCCCGAAGGGTAATATATATATATATATATATATATATATATATATATATATATATATATATATATATATATATATATATATATATATATATATATATATATATATAATAACTATTTTAAAAAAGACACTCTCTTAGTAGATGCAAAACAAAAAATGTTTTTGGATTTGATATCTACATTCTAAAAAGAAAACTTTGATGCAAAATTTTGGTTGTGATAAGGAAATATAAGATTCTACAATTTTATGTTTTGAAGATTTTCTAGAATAGATAATATTAGTTGTTCTATAATGATTTATATCCTTGAGGAGATTGGTCATTGGTGAAAAGGTTTGCATTGTCTTATTGCAATTTAGAGTCTTGTTGTTGAGGTTGAGAGAATTTAAATAGATAGTCATAAAAGTTAACTTCAAATCATTTTCATCTATAGGGATTAATCATGTGGCTGATCTTGGTTATAAAATTCAGGTGGTTTTTCAATCTGCACATTCTTTTCATTTTTATGAATTGATTATTTAAGCTTTTTGAGTATTTTCTTCAAAATAATCATCAGGAAGGTTTTCCCTCAAAGGAGGAATTAATGGACATCTTTTCAAATTAGTTTTTGCACCTTATAGTATTGTGAAGTAATACTAAGCAGTGAATTCCTTACTCATTAAGGGAATTTAAATCTGTTAGTTTATGAAAAGTTTTTCTCTCTTTGAGTTTAAAATTTAAAAGGGAAAAATTTGTTTAATAACAATTTTTTTGGTGACTCTGCTAGGGAACTTAAAAGATAGAATCTCTTTTCCTTTAGGTTTCTAATGAATTATATGGTTTTGGGAAATGGTTCTTCCTAACCACAATTAGTTGCTTGTTTTGCAACCAAATCTAGGGGTTTCAATATACACAAGAAGATATTATTTCTGACCTAAACACTTGTTCTTGGGCTAATGGAGTCAATAATCAATAGTATCTCCAAGTATAATTGGTACTAGAAAGAGAAGAAGAAATAATCAAGAGGATTAGAGGGATTTTGGACAATAGTGTAGGAAGAAGTCATGGTAGAAAGTGTTGCTCATGCAAACAATTGATTTGATCAAATCGAATCTTCACCCTAGCTACAAAAAGATATACATAAATTGATAGATTTTAGGGATTAGTAGATGAAGTTTTTGAAGACTTAGCTAGAATTGACTCAAACTAGACCTTTCTTTGAAAAGAAACAAAGCTAAAACTATCACCAAACCATCATCTCCCACTAAAGGTGGTAGTCCTTTTCCTTCTGTGCAATCCCTAATCATCCCTTGAACTTTGATTCCTTCTACTATTACAATCCTCCCTATAAGTTTTAGATCACTAGGAATGGCTCTTAGTCAACCCTGGGGTGTCACTATAGGACTTCTACAACTTGCTAGAAATCTAGGAAAATTTCCTAACAGGGAACAAGAAATTCTTCCTAGATTCAGTGGAGATGGAAAAAAGTCAGTTGAAGGACATTTAAATACTTTCAACATAGCGTGTGGGGTTTTGGTTGTAGAAATAGAAGATGTTGTTGTAAGGTTGTTCATTCAGACCTTGATAGATTTAGTAGCCAATTGGTTTCATCATTTACCAAATGCATCTATCACCTCTTGGAATACTATGAAGAATGCTTTTGAGGCCAGATTCAAGGTAGCTAAAGATGCAAATTCTTTGGTCATGTAATTAAGCTAGATGAAAAAGGATATATATGTACCTATGTGTGAATTTGTAGCTTAATTCAACAAATCTTTATATCACATACCTATGGATAGTACACCCAATGATGAGAATCAAAAAAGTTTCTTTTTAAACACCATGCCCCCAGACATTAATTTTCCAATGAAGAGAGCTAATCCCCAAATTCTTGCAACATCCCAAACTCTTGTCATAGAGTTAGAAGATGATCTTATTATATCTAGAAAATGGAAGAAGGATGTACTCATTCTAATTTCTCAAACCTCAATGTCCACTTCCTTAAATGATATGTTCATTCACCAAATGGTTAATGATCTAATAGAAATAAAGAATTAGCTCCCAAAATTTACTTATCCTTACCAAGATATCCCACAAAAATTTCCAAATCAAGGTGCTCCTTATCAAGGTAAACAATATAGCCTTCCTCCTAACTAATAGAGGCTTCAAATTGAACCCCCTTGACAAAAGAAAGATGTGCATTTTCCATCTAACTAGTGATCATGAAGTGTCAACATGTCCTGAGAATGTAAGGCATGAACAACTAGAAGCAGAAAAAGAAACTTCAAAAAATTTGATAGTAGAAGAAGATTCTTTTGAGGGGCTTGGTGACTCTGTAAATCATTACCTCAGTATGAATCTAAATCAGATAGGGGTGGTTATATTCTGTTAACTTTGGAAGATCCATCATGTTCATTCTTGATTAGAGCACAATGAGGAAACACAATTGATTCTTCTCCCAAAAACTCTACTACACCTACTCAAGAAAAAGATTTCAAAACAAGAGCTGCAGGTAGAAATAAAATTAAACATTCTAGGCTCAATCTCCTCCACCTCAAATTCTAAAAAGGTCTAATCTTGACTTACTTTTTGATATTGTTGAGTTTTGTAAAACATCTAGACTTCAAACTTCTCCTATTGAATATTTGAGAATGAATCCTACTGAACTCAATAAACTAATTGACTTTGTCAAACAACCTTCATCAGATGTTTCCTCCAACCAAGAAAATAGAGTATCCTCTATTGAAGAAGCCTAAATCCAAAAGATAGTTCCTAATATAGAAAAGATTCAACTAGAGAAAGTAAGTCTAGAGATATTTTCTATGTATCTCTTTTCTTACATGGTTTCAAGCTAAGCAATTGTTTCATAGACACTGAAGCATTAGATAATATAATGGCAATAGTAGTAGTTAAAGCTCTTGACTTACCTCTTACCAAAACATTTGGTAAATGCTACTCAATTAATTCTAAACAAGTACTTTTAGTAGGTTAGATAAAATATACCCAGTTTCCCTAGTAGCCTTTTTGGATAAGAGGATAAAATTCACCATTCTAGTAGCCAACATCCCTACTAGTTATGGTATGCTCCTTAATAGATCTTCCTGTTAGGATCTAGGTGAAGAAATCAAAATGGATTGGTTACAAGGAATCATACCTATGGGAAAGGAAAGAGTCACTCTGTTACTTGAAACCAAGTCCAAATATACAGTATTCCCTTCTAATAACCCTAAGTCTCAAGTCCTCTATTAGGAAACCAATTTTGCGAATTATTTGATTATGCTTGAAATTGAAGGAACAAGAGTTGAACCTAGAGAGAATGATACACCTTGGATTTTGGAATTCAATGGAAGTTGTTGTTCAAGTGGGTCTAGGGCTGGCATAGTATTAATATCTCCTTCAGGGAAAATATTTCCTTCCTCTTTCAAACTCACTTTTGAGAACACCAACAATAAAAACTAAGTATGAAAACCTGTTGCTAGGATTAGAGGAAGCAAAGAAGAGAAATGTAAAATTACTCAAAGAAAAAGGAGATTTTGAGTTGGTAGTAAAGAAAGTCAGGAAATTGTTCTCAGTGAAGAATGAAAGAAATACAATACAAGGATCGGGTATGGGATAAACTCGATTAGTTCAATGCTTTGTCCATCGAATTGATAACCTCGGAGCTTAATACAAAAGTTGATACTTTGGCTATCTCAGTTTCTTTAATGATTCCTCATCCTAAATTTATGACTAAAAAATACACAATAGAAATCATCCATAGACCCAATGTACCTGACAATAATAGTTCATGGCAGATGTTTAGAGATGGTGCCCATATCAATTATTTCTTACAAGGTATGAAACCATTTGCCACTAATTATTTCAAAGGCTTGAAATCAAACTATTATGAATTCTACTTAGATGTTAGTATTGGTGAAACTAAGGATGTCATTCAGCTCAAAGGTAACATGATACCTAAAGGGTTAGTTGAACTAGAAAAGCTCTTTAACAAGCGAGATGTTTTCTTGACTCAAAATTCAACGTTCAAAGAGGATGAGAATAGTGATTATGAGGAGATCTAGGTGATGAAGTTAACCCAAAAATGGTGAATCTAGGGGTTTGTTGTAAAGGAGATAAGAAAGCGTGATTCACCAACCTATTATCTAAATATAAAGATGTGTTTGCATGGTCATATGAAGATTTGAAAACTTTTAGAGGAGGACAATTTAAGCATCACATCACTCTAAAGCCAACTACTTCACCTTTTAAATAGAAATTAAGAACCTATAATCTAATGGTATTAGATGCAATTTTTAAAGAAATTGATAAATTGCTCAAATCCTACATCATATTCCCCATACATATTTCCAATTGGGTGGAAAAATTAGTACCTATGAGAAAGAAGAGCGGAGAGATAAGGATCTATGTTGATTTCAGAAAGTTGAATCAAGCAAGTTTGAAAGACAACTTTTCTTTACCTATGATGGATCAAATTCTTCAAATAGTTTCTAGCTCAAAGATGATGTCCTTCCTTGATGGATTTTTGGGTTATCATCAAATAGGCATCACTAAGGAAGATCAGCACAAAAGTGCATTCACAACTCCTTGGGGCACTTTTTCTTACCAAAGAATGCCTTTTGGGTTAATAAATCCTTGTGCAACTTTTCAGCAAGCGATGAACTCAACATTTGGACATCTTCTAGATAAAAGTATCATAGTGTATCTGGATGATATGACCACCTTTTCAAGAAGATGAAAAAAGCATTTGAAAGATCTAAGAGAAGTCTTGCAAAGATGCAAAGAACATAGGATCTCATTGAATGCTAAGAAGTCTATCTTTTGTGTCACTAAAGGGAAATAGTTGGGGCATATAGTTAAGAAGGGGATTAGAAAAAATCCAAAGAGGGTAAAAGAAATACAACAATTATGCCTCCCAGTAAATCACAATGGCATCAGGTCTTTCTTTGGTCAAATAAATTTCCTCAAGAAATTTGTTCCTAGCTTTGCTGAAACAACCATGCCAATGGCAAAGCTATTGAGCAAGAAGTGATATGTAGTACCTGCCCCTAGTTTACATTTTGCTATCATAGCTCCAAACTCTTTTAGGCCAGTTTTATGCTTGATTATTAGGAATATTGTTTCGAGATTATTAGATTTTTTTTACATTCAGTTGATATATGATGAGATTATTTGATACTCTATACTTCATGTATGCATGATGATTATTACAATATTTTTAGTTATTGATGATGATTAGTTAGATGGTTTATTATACGTGTTTTCTTATGGATACTTACCCCATACTGCATGTGTATGGTGTACTTGTTTGTTTTCTTTGTGTATGGCATTTCTGATGTGGTTAAGGAAGTGAGTTGTAGTCACCTGCTAGTCAGGATCTACATGACACCACTTCCTACCATTGCGTATTTAGCTTAGAATATTGTGTTTGTCCATGCATGGATTTTATGTAGGTTGTAGATATTAGGTATCAACTTCCTTGAATTTCCAGGATGAGCATACCCTATCGTATTATCTCAATGGTAAGAGAGGGGAGGTAAATTCTTAAGTCCAAATCCTAAATCTTTAAGCCATTTGTCCTAGATAATTAGGACAAGTACTTGAGTTGAGTACCCTCTGAATGCATCGAATGATGTTAGTTCATGATTTTAACCCTTCAGTTTGATTTTGTATGTGTTTTTCTTTGATGGGTTTTCACATGTTATTTTATGAGTCTTTGGTGAATTTTCTACTAATTAAGTATAATTAAAGATTTAATTTAATGAAGAATTATTATGATATTTTAATATTTAATTATATTTAACTAATGAGGAAATTAACTAAATAAAAATAATTAAAATTGAAGATAAAAGTTTTAAGAATAAATTTAGAAGGTGATAATATTTATTTTATTTAATAGTAATATATTTAGAGTTCATTTTTAAATAAATGCTAAATGATATTATTATTTAAGTTAATAAATATTTTATCAATTAAGTTTAAAAAATATATTAAATACTAGAAAAAGGAATTAATTTATGAAAAGGTTTTATGTTTGCATGGTGTATGCATGAGTTGAAAATATAAAAAATTAATTAAAATGTATTATAATTGCATAATGCGTGCATGAGTTTAAAATTTAATTCATTAATTGAAAAGTGAAGTCAAGCAAAAATTAAATAAAGTTATTTAATAATTTAATAAACATGCATGAAAAGAAAAATAAAAGATAAAAGAAAGATTAAGAA
This sequence comes from Cupressus sempervirens, assembly GCA_028749045.1. Classification (NCBI taxonomy): domain Eukaryota; kingdom Viridiplantae; phylum Streptophyta; class Pinopsida; order Cupressales; family Cupressaceae; genus Cupressus; species Cupressus sempervirens. The sequence continues at coordinate 216,269,583 of CM053786.1, forward strand.
AACTCAATAGGAGTTGAAGTCTGGTGAGCATGGAGTTCTCCTAGGTGAACACACAATTTGTGCCTCAATTTAAGGAGAGAACTCTTTATCACAATGGGAGCGTTCTTTTTTGGGGTGATGCAAATTTTGACTGCAAATATTGGAAGAGGAAGGAGTTTTCGAAAAGGAGAAGGTTCTAAGAGGAGGAATTTCTCACAAATCTTCTAGGTGTTGGTGATTTTTAGCATCAGAATCCATATAGATTCTTATGTTTTAAATTGCATAGTTAATTATGTTATTTAAATAATTCTATCTTCTTCATGATAGTGAATCTGATTGTTTGTATTTCATTGCAACAAATCCTTCAATATTGTAATTTTTGGAAAATCGTGATATTCATGTTGATTCCTTCTATGTGCAAAGAGATTAAGAGAAAGCTCAATTTGAAATCCTTGTTTTGTAGATGAAAGAAATTAGAATTTAATTTGGGAAGGGTTTGAATTTGAAAATGAAAATTTAGATTGAAAATTTGAATAGTTGATAGTGATTCTTCTATCAAACTATATTTGCAAATTATATTATATATATAATTTTTAGTAAAAAGGGAAATTGGTTGTAGGAATGAATTTTATTAAAAATAAATTTTTAATAAAATTAAACATATATAATTACAATTTGTGGGGGGGGGGGGGATATCATTTTAAAAGTTTTTAACTATAAATAAATATATATATAATTTTTGGGTGGGTGGGGGCCGCCACCCCCCACCCCCCATTCTCATCCTTTCTTTTTAACACCGGTGGTTGCGGCTACTACGGCAGACTGTGGCCATGTATGAAGTCTGCGGCTACCTTTGGCAACCCGCAACTGCTTAGCAACCATATCAAAAGGTAAGGGTTATTTTTTCTTAAGTTTAGTTTATATATATTTTTTAAATTAACTTTTATAATAGATTTTAATATATGATATTTTATATTTATCAAAAGTTAATTTATTTATATTAAATATTATCAATATTAATAATAATAATTATTATTATATTTAAAGATTAATAAATGTTTTATTAATAATTAAGATAAGTTAATTTATTAATAAATAAATAATTTTTATCTTATGGTAATTTAATGATCATTGTTATTTTTTATAAATAATATTTAAATTAAAGTTTTATTTATTAAATTTAATTTGGAAAGTAAAATTGAAGATTGTAATTTGGAAATTGTTAAATTTAGTAAATTGAGTTTTATTTGGTGGGTCATTTTGAAATGGAATACGTTTTCTCTGTTTAGGGAGATTTTATTGTTGGAGGAACTGAAAATCTTATAACTAATAATTATGGGGATATTAATATAGATATTTATATAATTATTAATTAATTTAATTAATTATAAATTAGTTAAGTTAATTGATAATTAAAGTCATTCAATGGGGTTTTAATTTATTTAATTATCAATAATACTGATTTTAATAAAATTGTAATTATTTTATTTAAAATCAATAATTGTTACTTTTATAACTTAGTTAAATAAATGATTATCCTTACATTATTTATAGGGTTATTGTACAATCATTTAAATATAGAAATGGGTTAATTGTAAGGGTTAACTACGAAAACTTATTGCTTGGAACATATATGAAACTGAAACTTAAACCCTATTGTATAACTCATCTATGTGTTTAAAAACTCAAACCAAATTGTAAGACTACTCTGTTATCTGTGTACTATCTATGTTTTGGGATTTTGGGGTTGATCTAGAGTGTTGACCAATTTAGGTTGTTACCAGAGGCTTGGGGGATTATGTCTTTATGATGTCATGCTAGTATTTTGATCTTCATCTTTTAAACCCAACCATGGTAATGTGTCTGGTATGCTCTATGATGTGTGATTATTTTATTATTTTTTTTTTTTTCCAGTGTTCTTGTGTGACACTAAGGTGAATGTATGACCTTTTTTGACTTAACCATTTTTTAGTCCTCAATCAGTTATATTTGAATTGCTTTCTAGTCGCTTTGATAGGACTGAGGTGTTTGTTTGCTTTGATCTTGGTGATGTCATGTTGTGACATGTTTGATTTAATCATTTTGAGTCATTAATAAATATTATTGGGATACTTTCTAGTTGCTTGTTGAGAATTGATGGGTATTGTGATTTATCTTGGGATGCTTTCCAGTTGCTCGTAGAGAACTGATGTGATTATTGTGGATTATCTTTTGATGATTTTGAGTCACTTGTATATGCCTGAGGTGATTTTTATATGATTATTGATTTGTGATTTTATGAGCCTAGGGTAGGTAATTTATATGTAGTTTCTAGAAGTGGCTTGCAATGGGGGCTACGACCCTAAGTGGTTCCTAGGGTAACTCATTATAAGTTGTTTAATAAGTGAAAACATTACACTAAATGAGAGTAAAATGAACCTAATAAGAGTCTTTGTATGCTCTCGCCCATGCCTCGAGTGCTAGTACAAACTAGAATGGGAGTAGAGAGAATGCTTGGTTACAACCTTGTATTTCATAGTATGCCTTGTCAGTATGAGAGGATATTAGTGGCTGCATAGCGATCACTAGGGACCCTGGGGTCCTAAGAGACTACCAGGGTAACTCCAACATGATTTGTGTGATGACACTTCCCCGCTTACATAGTAGGTTTTCTACGTGTCTTGTGTGCCTCTAGGAATTAGATGTCAATCTATCTTGGAACCCTTGAGTTAGATTGCTTTTAGGATTTCTTGGGCTTAGAGTGTACTTTTGATATGTGGTTTAATATCCTATTTGGGACTTGAGACTATCTCCTCAGCATGGTGGGAGTGGACCATTTAGGTTCCATGTGGTCAAGTGGTAGTGCTTTTTCACTCTTACCATTGAGATTCATTCATAGTCACCATGGCTAGAGCATTCTTTGTCTGCATTTCCTTTCATTCTATCTATGTATCTTTACAATGGATGGTTGTATTTCATGATGGATGTTTATATCTTTTGTGATGGATGGTTTCATTTATTTTATTGTACTTGTATCATAAATCCAAGGAGGATGATGTGTTTCTATTTCTAAATATGCATATTCTTTTAGCCTTTCATACCCTGTGGCATGTATAGTGGATGATTGAGCATTTTAAATTTCATTTGCCAAAATGCATTTAGAAAAAATGTATATTATTTAAATGGACATTAGACTTTATAATTATTCTTTCATATGGATGTGATATTTGATGGACTTAGTATTAATTAAATTTAAATGTGACTCAACGTCATGGGATCCTTAAGGAATATAACCTATTATGTATGCTTATAAATGATTGTATGTTATTTCTTCCACTACTATGTGTTTGATGTGTATGATTAACCTTTCTTGTTTTTAAAAAAAAATGTTTGGAAAACTTAGTAAACATTTAGGTTAATTATTTTGGATCCATTTGCAAGGTGTTACATCTGGTATCAGAGCCCAAGTTTCTACATTGGGAGCTCTGGGTATATTGGAATGCCACTAGTTGTTAACTAGTTGAACAAAATTGAAACTTTAAACTATTATGTATATCTATTTCAAACTAAAACTTGAACTAGTTGAACTGAAATAGAACTTAAACTTTTAGTTGTATATTTTTCATACTTCAACAATTAAAACTTCAAAACTGAAATTATACGTAAACCTAAAAGTAGACAAACTAAAAATTGAAACTATTATGTTTGCAAAACATGTGTTTTTTTATCTATGCTTTTATATTAGAATGGTTTATAGTTATTATAGCATCTTATATGTTTCCCAATGGATTAAGGATGTTGATCCTTTGTTTAGAGTGTTTAAGGGATGTATTTCAATATTTTTTTAAAGAATGAATGTTGGATCAATATGGTTTTTAGTTTACTATTAAACCAGAATCATATTGCTTTAAGTGACTAAAAGCAGTATGTTTTATGATTATTATAGCATCTTGTTATCTTGGATATTATTGTTGTAGTGTTCTTAGTCGAGTCATATCCTCTTATGGGGGGAAATGATCCAATGGGACCTACACATGGAGCTCTTTAGTTTTACCATTCTTGTAGGATTCCAGGAGTAAGCCTAATTCTAGGGTGGGTGGATGTAGTGCTTGCCCCTAGTTTACATTTTGCTATCATTGCCAAACTCTTTCAGGCCAATTTTATGCTTGATTATTAGCAATTTTGTTTTGAGATTATCAAATATTGTTTTACATTCAATTGATATATGATTGGATTATTTGATACTCTATACTTCATGTATGCATGATGATTATTACAGTGTTTTCAGTTATTGATGATGATTAGTTAGATGGTTTATTATACATGTTTTCTTATGGGTACTTACCCCATATTGCATGTGTATGGTGTGTGTGTTTGTTTTCTTTATGTATGGCATTTCTGATGTGGTTAAGGAAGAGAGTCATAGTCACCTACTAATCGAGATCTACACGATGCACCACTTCCTGCCATTGCGTATTTAGCTTAGAATATTGTGTTTGTACATATGTGGATTTTATGCAGGTTGTAGGTACCAGGTATTGACTTCCCTGAATTGCTAGGATGAGCATAAATTATCGGATCATCTCAGTGGTAAGAAAGGGGAGAAATTTTCTTAAGTACAAATCCTAAACATTTAAGCCATTTTTCCTAGATAATTAGGACAAGTATCTGAGTTGAGTACCCTCTAAATGTGTTGAATGACGTTAATTCATGATTATAACCCTTTAGTTTGATTTTCTATGTGTTTTTCTTTGATGGGTTTTTGTATGTTGGTTTATGAGTCTTTGGTGAATTTTTTATAATTAAGTCTAATTAAATATTTAATTTAATAGAAAATTATTATGATATTTTAATATTTAATTATATTTAATTAATTGGAAAATTAATTAAATAAAAACAAATAAAAATGAAGATAAAAGTTATAAGAATAAATTTAGAATGTGATAATATTTATTTAATTTAATAATAATATATTTAGAGTTTATTTTTAAATAAATGTTAAATGATATTATTATTTAAGTTAATAAATATTTTATCAATTAAGTTTCAAAAATAAATTAAAAAGTAGAAAAAGGAATTGATTTATGAAAAGGTTTTAAGTTCGCATGATGTATGCATGAGTTGAAAATATAAGAAATTAATTAAAATGTATTTTAATTGCATGATGCATACATGAGTTTAAAATTTAATTCATTAATTGAAAAGCAAAGTCAAACAAAAGTTAAATAAAATTATTTAATAATTTAATAAATGTGCATGAAAAGGAAAAGAAAAGATAAAAGAAAGATTAAGAAAAATCAATAGGAGTTGAAGTCTGATGAGCACAGAGTTCTCCTGAATGCACAATTAGTGCCCACCGATTTAAGGAGAGAGCTCTTTATCACAATGGGAGGGTTCATCTTTTGGGGGAGATGAATTTTGCCTGTGGATTTTGGAAGAGGAAGGAGTTTTCGGAAAGGAGAAGGTTCTAAGAGGAGGAATTTCTCACAAATCTTCTAGGTGTTGGTGATTTTTAGCATCGAAATCCAAGTAGATTCTTATGTTTTAAATTTCACAGTTAATTACGTTATTTAAATAATTATGTCTTCTTCATGACAATGAATCTAATTGTTTGTATTTCATTGCAATGAATCCTTCAATCTTGTAATTTTTGAAAAATCCTGATATGCATGTTGATTCCTTCTGTGTGCAAAGAGATCAAGGGAAAACTCAATTTGAAATCCTCGTTCTGTAGATGAAAGAAATTAGAATTTAATTTGGGAAGGGTTTGAATTTGAAAATGAAAATCCTATATTAAAAATTTGAATAATTGATAGTGATTCTTCTATCATACTATATTTGCAAATTATATCAAAAAAATAATAATAAAATTATATATATATATATATCTAAAAAATCTAGTAAAAAGGGAATTTGGTTGTAGGAATAAATTTTATTTTAAAAAAATAAAAAATAATAATATATATATTATTAGAATATGGGGGGGGGGGGGGGAGGGACAATTATAAAAGTTTTTAACTAAAAATATAATATAATATAATATAATTTTTGGCTGGGTGGAGGCCACCATCAACCCACCCCCCATTCTCCTTTTTTTTTAACACTAACGACTGCGGCTACTATAGCAAACCATGGACCTGCCAATGGTAGACCACAGCTGCATATGCAATCTGCAACTACCTTTGGCAACTCGCGGCTGCTTAGCAACTGTATCAAAAGGTAAGGGTTATTTTTTAAAAAGTTTAGTTTATGTTTTTTTTTAAAATTAAATTTTATAATAGATTTTAATATATGATATTTTATATTTATCAAAAGTTAATTTATTAATATTAAATATTATAATAATTATTATTTTATTAAAAGATTAATAAATGTTTTATTAATAATTAATATAAGTTAATTTATTAATAAATAAATAATTGTTATCTTATGGTAATCTAATGATCATTGTTATTTTTTTTTTAAATAATATTTAAATTAAAGTTTTATTTATTAAATTTAATTTAGAAAGTAAAATTGAAGATTGTAATTTGGAAATGGTTAAATTTTGTAAATTGAGTAACGTACAATGTATAACACATATTCCAAGAACATTGAATTCTAAGAGTTATAGGGAGAAACTTTTATTTATCAAACAAAATACATGAGTTAGGTAAATGTACGAATTTCTCCACTCAATATCTAAATTTGAAAACAGAAACTAAGACCTCCACACTTTATTCAACTATGTAATTTTAGCAAACCAAAACATGTGTTTTCTCTATGCTTCTTGTTTTGGGGTTTTGGGTTAACTAGTTGTTGATCAGTTATAGGACATGTACCAGAGGCTCGGGGGTTATGATTGTGATGTCATGATGATGTCTTTGATCTCGATCTTTTTAACTCAACCATGGTTATGTGATGGCTTGCTGATTGATATTGTCTTCAGTCTTCTTGTGTAAACTGTGACCTTTTTATGAGTTATCGATCAGTTCTATTTGGATTACTTTCCAGTTACTTGATGGGATTGACTTGTTTATCTGATCTTGTTGATGTCATGTTGAGACATGTTTTGACTAAGCCATTTTGGATTCTTTGATCAATATTGCTTTGAGATACTTTTTGTTTGCTTATTAAGAACCAATGAGTATTGTGATTATCAGTGATACCTTTAGTTGCCAATAGAGAACTGTTGTGGTCATGATTATCTATGGATGCTTTTCAGTTGACTCATGGAGATTTGATGTTTATATTGTGGATTATCTTTTGATATTTTATGATTTATGATTCCATGAGCTTAGGGTAGGTTATCTACTTGTAGTGTTGGGAAGTGGCTTACAATGGGAGCCGAGGTGCTAAGAGGCTGCCAGGGTAACTCATTCTAAGTTGTTTTAATAAGTGAAAACATCACACCTAATACTGACTTAAATGAACCTAAAAAGATAATTGTTTGTTCTTGCCCATGCCTCGAGTGCTAGTACAAACTAGGATGGGAGTAGAGAGAATGCTTGGTTGTGACCTTGCATTCTGCAGTATGCCTCATCTGTATGAGAGGATACTAGTGGTTGCATAGGGATCACTAGGGGGCTAGGGTCTATTAGGAGACTACCAGTGTAACTCTAGCATGATCAGCGCGATGACACTTTCTCGCTTGCATAGTAGGTTTCCTACATGTCTTTATTGTGCCTTTGGGATTAGATATCGGTTTGTTATTGGAACCTTTGAGTTAGTATAATTTTAGGATTCCTTGACTTAGAGTATATTTATGCTATGTGATTTTGATAACCTATTTGGGACTTGAGATTATATCCTTAGCATAGTGGGAGTGGACCATTTAGGTTCCACGCTATCGGGTGGTAGTGCTTTTTCAGTCTTACCATATGAGATCCGTCTAAGACACCATGGTTGATGCATTCTTTGATTATGATGGTGGACACATATCCTTATAACGATGTTATCTTATACTTTACTTTGCATGTTAGATTCCTTTTCTGCATATGATGTGGTATGATTTTGGAGTGACATTCCTACCTTGATAATACTGATGATCTCTTCGGTGATTTGGAATGTTATGCATAGAGGGATTGCTAGGGCCCATGATGGTCTAATGATGCTATTTACAGTTGGGAGGAACTGTGCACTTAGATAATTATGTTTGATAAATGGTTATCTATGATGATGGATGTTTATATCTTTTATGATGATGTATCATGTATGATATGTGGTTTCATTTACCTTGTTGAATCAAGGATTAGAATAAGATGATGTACTTTATTTCACTTATGTATATTCTTTTAAGCCTTTCACACCCTGTGGGATGTACAATGGATGATTGAGCATTTAGAAATGTAATATATGAACATTGGACTTTTCATTATTGTTTTATGTGGATGTAGTATTTGATGGATTCATTAATAGTTAATTTAGATGTGATTCAACGTTAAGGGATCCATGAAGAATGAAACCTGATATGTATGTTTATGTTTACTTTCAGGTGGATGTTGTTATTGCTTTTGCTACTATATTATGAATAGTTTAACTTTCATGTTTAAAAAAAAATGCTACCAAGAGAAACTTTAGGTTAATTCTTTGGATCCCTTGGTGGGGCGTTACATTTGGTATCAGAGCTCAAGTTTCTACATTGGGAGCTTTGGAACAAAACTAGGACTTTGAACTATTATGTTTATCTCTTCAAACTTGAAAACTAGGTGAACTAAAATAGAACTTGAATTGTTACTCGCATATGTAACACTTAGCTTTCAAAATTGAAAATCCTACTTAAATCTAAACATAGGAAAAACTAAAATTAAGCTTAGTCTTTTGTAGAACATGTGCCTTTTATGCTATATGGTAGCATGCCTTATGGTTGTGATAGTATTTCATATTTTGGATATTGTTGTAGGATGGTATCTGGGACTATGTCTTCTGTTAGAGGTCGTGGTAGAGGTCATGGAAGAGGTCGTGGTTATGGCAGAGCTATCAATGTCCATGAGTTTGTTTATGAAGGATCTGCTCATGAAGAGAGTAGAGGAGAGCACACTAGTAAGCAACAGGAAGAGAGCTATAGAGAGGACCAAGCTGAGTCTGAGGAGGTTAACTTGAGATAGATGATGAGACCATTCTTGATCATCTACCTCCCGTTCAAGATCAGCATAGAGCACATCAGACAAAACAAGAGCATAGACCCAAGTCTAGGAGCCCTCAAAAGGATTGATAGAGGTCCATTGTATCTACTTAGATGAAGGATCTTTTGAGATCCAAGGTCAAGCCCTTTAACGAGCAAGGTTTTGGTTATGTGGTTGAACAATGGCTTATTGCCCTTAACAGGATTTTTGCTATGCAGGAATTTGACAATAATGTTAAGGCAAGATTCACCATTACCAATCTGGAGAATTTCAAGGCCACTTGGTGGACAATTGAGGAAAAGAAGTTGGGTATTGATATGAGCAATGTCACTTGGGAGCTATTCTTAGAGAGTTTCTGCAAACGATTCCTACCAAAGGAATGGAAGCAGCAAAGGGCAGATGAGTTCCATAATCTCAGGCAGTATTCTATGACTATGACAAAGTATGAGCACAAATTCTACAAGCTCATGTCCTTTTCAGGATTCATTGAAAACTCATCTCAGTTGACACATCACTTTATTAGAGGTTTGAACAACTTTATAATTGGGGGTGTCAAGGTGTTTGAGCTGAAAACCCTCAATGATGCAGTATGATGAGGCATCCATGTTGAACAAATTTTCAACCTTGGTTAGGGAGGTTTTTTGGGAGCACCTATAGCATCATGAACCAAGGGCAACTACAACTCAGGTGGTAATAGGAAGCCTCCCTTTTCTAAGGGTAAACAGTATCAATAGCAGTCTCAGTAGACAGAGCAACAAAAGGGATTGAACTCTCAGGCTCAAGGTGGTGGCAGAGGTTCTAACTCAAAGAACAACCATAATGCTCAGTGCAATAAACAAAATCAGCCCCCTCAGCCAACTTAGAGTAGTCAGTCTTTTGTTAGCAGGAACAACTGTCAGTAATCAAATGCACCACCTATGGGTAGAGGATCTGGCAGAAATACAAGATTTTTTACATGTGGGCAAGTTGGACATTTTGTAGCTCACTATCCACAATGAGCACCTCAATATTCAGGCCCTAGGCCAACAACATCTGAGTCTATAGTTGGAGATGCAGGAAGAGCTCATAGAGTATTTGCAGTAGTAGATCACCGTCAGGAAGATCATCAGGGAATAGTGGTTGAAACCATACGAGCTATTTGAGGTACTTCTCTTTCAGCGTTGTTTGATTCAAGTTCTATAGATTCATTTATTTCTCCACCTATAGTTGCTAAGTGTAAGCTGGATGCATGAAGCAAGATCATGGTTGGCAAGTGGAACTAGCCTCAGGCATTAAGGTCTCTACAGATTCTATGCTTAGCATAGGAGGATTTGATACTGTAGTTGACCTTCGAGTTACACCCCTTGGTTCCTATGATGTCATTCTGGGTATGGGCTAGCTTGGCTCTCATAGAGCTAGTATAGATTGCAGGAAGAAGATTATATTGTGTCAAGATGACCAAAGGAATGATGCAAAGATTGTTGGGATACTGAGGCCCATATCTCTATGGATGATTTCTACAATGCAACTGAAGAAAATTTTCCCTAAGGGATGCCAGATATTTGTAGTTACGATAAATGAACTTGATGAGGAAGACTTTAGATCACTTGATTTTATAGGAGTATGCAGATGTCTTTCCAAGTGAGATTCTAGGCATGCCTTTGAAAAGGGACATTGATTTCAGCATTGATCTAATTCCTAGAGCAGAGCCTATCTCTAAAGCTCCTTATCGTATGACTACATAGGAATTGGGTGAGTTGTGTCTTTAGCTAGAGGAACTTTTGGCCAAAGGGAGCATTCGACCTAGTGTGTCACCATGGGGAGCTCCAGTGCTCTTCGTGAAAAAGAAAGATAGTTCTTTGCACCTTTATATTGATTATAGATAGTTGAATAAGGTGACAATAAAGAATAGGTATCCTCTACCTAGGATTGATGACTTATTTGATCAGATCAGGGGAGCTACAGTATTCTCCAAGATTGACCTTAAGTCAAGATACCGCCAGCTTCACATTAAGGAAGCTAACATTCACAAGACCACCTTTCGAACTTGTTATGGGCATTATGAGTTCACAGTGGTACCTTTTGGGCTGACTAATCCTCTATTAGTTTTCATGAGCTTGATGAATGGCATGTTCTGATCTTATCTTGACAGGTTTGTTCTTATGTTTCTTGATCATATATTGATATATTCTAAGACTCAGAAGGAGCATGAGGAACACCTATGATTGGTTTTACAATGCTTAAGAGACAATCAGCTTTATGCCAATGTGGCTAAGTGTGAATTCTTCAAATCAGAGATTCAGTATGTAGGGCATTTTATTTCAGGTGATGGTATTTTTGTTGACCCTGCAAAGATCTAGGCAATAGTAGATTGGCCTACACCAACTAATGTGTCAGAGATCTGTAGTTTCATGGGTCTAGCAGGTTATTATCCAAATTTGTCCAAAACTTCTCCAGAATAGTGCATCCTATCACTTCCCTTCAGAGGAAAGGAAAGAAGTTTATATGGATAGAGAAATGTGAGGAAGCATTTCGGAAGCTTAAGGAGCTTTTGACTAGTGCACCAATATTAGCAGTACATGATCCAAAAGGTGATTTCATGGTGTGTACAGATGCTTCCCTAGAAGGGATTGGGGAAATTTTGATGTAGAATGGATGAGTGATTGCATATGAATCACGCAAGCTCAAGGATCACGAGCTAAATTATGCTACACATGATCTTGAGTTAGCAGTGGTAGTTCATGCTTTGACAAGATGGATATATTTCTTGTTGGGACATAGATTCGAGCTACATAGTGATCATCACAGTCTTCAGTACATTTTCACACAACCTAATTTGAATGCTTGCCAAAGGCAATGGATGGAATTTCTATGTGAGTATGACTTTGAGGTAAAGTACATTCAAGGAAAAAAGAATGTGGTGGTAGATGCTTTGATTCATAGGAGACATTTGATATCATCTATGACTCTTAGTGTTGATTTGAGGGGTCAGATTCTTCAGGCACTTCCTACAGATTCTTGGTACCAAGAAGTGTGCAGAGAAATTGATTCAGGAAGACCTTTGGAGGGTAATTTTGTAGGCTACATTCGAGAGTCAAATGGTCTTTTGAGACATTCAAGAAGGATTTATGTGTCATTACTATATGAGCTTCACACCTTGATCCTAGCAGAAGCCCATCATACACCTTACTCGGCACATCCAGGTGTCAAGAAGATGCATGCTGATTTGCGACGTTTATTCTATTGGTCTAGGATGAAGTGAGACATTGCTAATTATGTGGCTAGATGCCTTGAGTGTCAGAGAGTCAAGGCAGAACACTAGCACCCGATAGGACTTTTGCAACCAAATCTCATTCCTTCATGGAAGTGGGACATCATCTCTATGGACTTCATAGTAGGATTACCTATGACTATTCATTGTCATGATTCTATCATGGTCACTATTGATCGGTTGACTAAGGTGGCACATTTTTCACCAATCAGGTCTTCCTACATGGCAGCTTTTGTAGCTAATGTCTTCATGCGTGACATTATGAGACTACATGGTATTCCCTAAAAGATCATATTAGATAGAGATCCTATATTCACATCCACATTCTGGACATCGCTATAGCATGAGCTTGAGGCACAATTAAAATTCAATTTAGCATATCACCTAGAGATAGATGGTCAGACAGAGAGGGTGAATCAAGTTTTGGAAGATATGTTAAGGATGTATGTGATGTATAGCCAGACACATATGGAGGACTATCTTTACCTAGTGGAGTTTTCCTACAACAACGAGTATCACAGTTATATTGGCATGGCACCATTTTAGGCTTTATATGGACATCCTTGTCATACACCCTTGAGTTGGGATAGTCTTGAGGATCGCATCTTGTTAGGTCCTGAGATGCTTCGTGATATGGAGCAACAAGAGGTGCGTATCTGTGAGCACTTAACTATGGCATAGGATAGGTAGAAAAAGTATGCTGATGCATATAGGACAGATAAACAGTTTGCTATGGGAGATAAGGTTTTCTTAAGAGTGCATCTGTGGAAGAGTCTGATCTAATACAGAAAGGGTTCTAGCACCTCGCTTTGTGGGACCATTCGAGATTCTTGAGAGGATTGGCCCAATTTCTTATCGCCTTGCTCTACCACCCTGCCTAGCTCGCATTCATGATGTTTTCCATGTTTCAGTACTTAGGCAGTATATCCTTGATGTTGTACATGTTCTTGATTGGAATGCATTATAGGTAGAGGACAGGCAACTGGCTTTGGAGCTAGTTTGTATTCTGCAGAAGTGGGATTTGACCCTTAAGGGTCAAACCATAAAGCAGGTAAGGGTCCAATGGGACCCTACTAATGATTCTTCAGCTACATGGGAGGATGCAGCTAGATTATGAGAGTTATATCCCTACTTGTTTGTAGGCTTCTAGGAGTAAGCCTAATCCTAGGGGGAGTGGATGTAGTTCCTACCTTTATTTACATTTTTCTGGACATATTGTCGCTATTATTGTCGGACTATGTTAGATTAGTTTTATGTTGATGGTTAGTAGCATTGTTTCGAGACTATCAGATATTTTGCTATAGATTCAGTTGATGTATGATGAGATTACTTAGACTCTACATTTCATATATGCATGATGATTATTACATTATTTCCAATTATTGATGATGATTAGTTAAATGGTTTATTATCGTATGTGTTTTATTATGGATACTTACCCCATACTTGCATGTGTATGGTGTGAATGTTTGTTCTTATGTATGGCATTTTTGATGTGGTTAAGGAAGGGAGTCACAGTCACCTAGTAGTCAGGATCTACATGATGCACCACTTCTTGCCATTGCCTATTTAGCTTAGCATATATATATATATATATATATATATATATATAGTATGTACATGCATGGATTTTATGCAGATTGTAGATATCGGGTATCGACTTCCCTGAATTGCCAGGATGAACATAACTTATGGTAAGAGAGGGGAGATAAATTCTCAATTCCAAATCCTAAACCCTTAAACCCTTTTTTCCTAGAGAGGTAGGACAAGTATCCGAGATATCCTACCTTTCGAATGTGTCAGATGACATAATTCATGATTTTTAACCCTTTAGACTGATTTCATATTTTATCTTGGAGGTCTATGGTGAATTTTCTATTAATTAAGTCTTAAATTAAAATATTTAATTAATAATTTTATTATTTGGGAAAAATTGATATAATATCATGATCTTTTGATATTTTGATTATAATTAATTAAATGGGAATTAACTGAGAAAAATAATTAAATAAAAGAAATTAAAATTTATAATAATAATAAAAATAATAATAAAGTAATAAATAAATAATAATAAATGTAATAAAAGAATTAAAATAAAAGTTATGTCGACCTAGGAGTAAACACACCTCTTGATTGCACATATGTCAACAACATAGGAGTTAGCGCACAAATTAAGCACATGGTGTCTACAACCTTGTGACTCATCTAGAAGGTTGGAAAAGACTCATGCTTAGTTGTTAACACCTTCCGGTTGTTTCTAGAGACATTCTAAGTGCTTCTTGAGAGTTCTTTATATTCAGGCACTCCTAGAAGCTTAGGGAGCGTGTTTGGAGGACCCAAGAACATGGGAGAAGGAATGAGCTTTCTCTGTAGTTTCTAAGGAGAAGTGAATTAGCATAAGTATCTAGGTGGACACTTGTGATTTTGCCTATGTTATTTTCGCTTCTTGCACTTCCTAGCTTCTTCGTGTCTTCTGAATGCTTCTTGAGGACTTTATGTGTGAATGTTCTTGTTATAGTCAATTTTTTCATGGATGTTTAAATGTTCCATATGAGAAACCCTACATGTGTAGATCCAAGAAAATTAATATGCTAGGGTTAAATGATGCAGGTAAATCTTTTCAAGGGAATAGATAAATAATGGAAGATACACTACAATTCTTTTTCTAAATAATTTTTGCATATCATTCAGAATTACATTATATATATATATATATACATACATATATATATAGATACATACATATATATATAGATATATATATATATATGTATGTATATGTATATATATATGTATGTATATGTATATATATACATATATATGTATATATATACATATATATGTATATATATATACATATATATGTATATATATACATATATATGTATATATATATACATATATATGTATATATATATATATATATACATATATATGTATATATACATACATATAGCTCTGAATGCCTATCATTTATACTGTTGATAATTAAAAATGGTTTATAATGAAAAATGTTATATTGAAAATGTTTTAATTCGAGCGACTGTTGTTTTAAAGCAAAGTCTTTAAAATAAATAAATAAAATTAAGGGAGAGGTGGGTAATACCCACTACCTACCCTTTGCATGCCTTACAACATCATACCTGCAGTCGTAGGTACTGCGACTACCATCGCAGGCTTGTGACGTCAGGTATGAGGTCGCACAGATTTTCAAAGGCCGTGCATGGTATTGCAATATAAATAAAATCGCCATCAAAACATTCGGCTTTATTAACATATGCATGTTGTTAAATATTAATATATATATATATTATTTCATATGCAATTTTTAGTTTTAAATATTAAAGATTGTTATGTGTTATATATATATATATATATATATATATATATATATATATATAATATTAATGAAATTTTAATATTCAAAGATTTATAAATAAGTAATATATAGTTTTAAGTTAATCAATTTACTTAATTAGAATTTAGTATAATTAAGGTTAATGAGAATGTTATAAATGAAAATTTTAAGTTATTATTTTGGGGTTTTCAAGGGAAGAAATTAAGTTACTTGAAAACAACAATTCATTACCAAGATAACGTACAACATATAATTTATATTCCAAGAACATTGAATTCTAAGAGTTATAGGGAGAAACTTTTATCTATCAAACAAAATACATGGGTTAGGTAAATGTACGAATTTCTCCACTCAATATCTAAATTTGAAAATAGAAACTAAGACCTCCACATTTTATTCAACTATGTAATTTTAGCAAACCAAAACATGTGTTTTCTCTATGCTTCTTGTTTTGGGGTTTTGGGTTGATTAGTTGTTGACCAATTATAGGATGTCTACTAGAGGCTTGGGGGTTATGATTGTGATGTCATGATGATGTCTTTGATCTTGATTTTTTTAACTCAACCATGGTTATGTGATGGCATGCTAATTGATATTGTCTTCAGTCTTCTTGTGTAAACTGTGACCTTTTTATGAGTTATTGATCAGTTGCATTTGGATTACTTTCCAATTACTTGATGGCATTGACTTGTTTATCTAATCTTGTTGATGTCATGTTGAGACATCTTTTGATTCAACCATTTTGGAGTCTTCAATCAGTATTACTTTGAGATACTTTTTGGTTGCTTATTAAGAACCAATGATTATTGTGATTATTAGTGATACCTTTAATTGCCAATAGAGAACTGTTGTGGTCATGATTATCTATGGATGCTTTTCAATTGACTCATGGAGATTTGATGTTTATATTGTGGATTATCTTTTGGTATTTTATGATTTATGATTCCATGAGCTTAGGGTAGGTTATCTACTTGTAGTGTTGGGAAGTGGCTTGCACTGGGGGCTAGGGCCCTAAGAGGCTACCGGGGTAACTCATTGTAAATTGTTTTAATAAGTGAAAACATCACACCTAATACTGACTTAAATGAACCTAAAAAGATAATTGTTTGTTCTTGGCCATGCCTCAAGTGCTAGTACAGACTAGGATGGGAGTAGAGAGAATGCTTGGTTGCAACCTTGCATTCCGTAGTATGCCTCATCTATATGAGAGGATACTAGTGGCCGCATAGGGATCACTAGGGTGTCGGGGTCTATTAGGAGACTACCAGGGTAACTCTAGCATGATCCATGTGATGACACTTTCCCACTTGCATAGTAGGTTTCTTACTTGTCTTTGTTGTGCCTCTGGGATTAGATGTCAGTTTGTGATTGGAACCTTTGAGTTAGTATACTTTTAGGATTCCTTGACTTAGAGTATATTTATGCTATGTGATTTTGATAACTTGTTTGGGACTTGAGATTATCTCCTTAGCACGGTGGGAGTGGACCATTTAGGTTCCACATGGTCAGGTGGTAGTGCTTTTTCACTCTTACCATATGATATCCGTCTAAGACACCATGGCTGATGCATTCTTTGATTATGATGGTGGACACATATCCTTATAATGATGATTTGCATCTGTTAGATGATGTTATCTTATGCTTTACTTTGCATGTTAGATTTCTTTTCTACATATGATGTGGTATGATTTTGGAGTGACATTCCTACCTTGATAATACCAATGATCTCTTCGATGATTTGGAATGTTATGCATGGAGGGATGGCTAGGGCCCATGATGGTCTAATGATGCTATTTATGGTTGGGAGGAATCGTGAACCTAGATAATTATGTTTGATATATGGTTATCTGTTATGATGGATGTTTATATCTTTTATGATGATGTGTCATGTATGATATGTGGTTTCATTTACCTTGTTGCATCAAGGATTAGAATAAAATGATGCACTTTATTTCACTTATGTGTATTCTTTTAAGCCTTTCACACCCTGTGGCATGTATAGTGGATGATTGAGCATTTAGAAATGTAATGTATGAACATTGGACTTTTCATTATTGTTTTATGTGGATGTAGTATTAGATGGATTCATTTATAGTTAATTTAGATGTGATTCAACATTAAGGGATCCATGAAGAATGAAACCTGATATGTATGTTTATGTTTACTTTCAGTTGGATGTTATTGCTTTCGCTACTATATTATGAATAGTTTAACTTTCATGTTTAAAAAAAAAAAATGCTACCAAACTTAGAGAAACTTTAGGTTAATTCTTTGGATCCCTTGGCAGAGCGTTACAATGACCTTCTTGACTTAACCATTTTTGAGTCCTCGATTAGTTATATTTGGATTACTTTCCAGTCACTTTGATAGGACTGAGGTGTTTGTTTGCTTTGATCTTGGTGATGTCATGTCGTAACATGTTTGATTTAACCATTTTGAGTCATTGATCTGTATTATTGGGAAACTTTCTGGTTGCTCGTTGAGAACCAATGGGTATTGTGATTTATCTTAGGATGCTTTTCAATTGCTCATAGAGAACTAGTGGGATTATTGTGGATTATCTTTTGATGCTTTCCAATCACTTGTATATGACTAAGGTGATTTTTATATGATTATGAATTTGTGATTTTATGAACCTAGGGTAGGTAATCTATATGTAGTGTTGGGAAGTGGCTTGCAATGGGTGTCGGGGCCCTAAGTGGTTCCCAGAGTAACTCATTTTAGGTTTTTTAATAATTGAAAACATTACACTAAATGAGAATAAAATGAACTTAATAAGAGTCTCTATATGTTCTCACCCATGCCTCATGTGCTAGTATAGACTAGGATGGTAGTAGAGAGAATGCTTGGTTGGGACCTTGCGTTTCGTAGTATGCCTTGTCAGTATGAGAGGTTACTAGTGGCTGCATAGGGATCATTAGGGACCCTAGGGTCCTAAGAGACCACAAGGGTAACTCCAATGTGATTTGTGCAATGACACTTTCCTACTTACATAGTAGGTTTCTTACGTGTCTTGTGTGCCTCTAGAAATTAGATGTCGATCTGTCTTGGAACCCTTGAGTTAGATTTCTTTTAAGATTTCTTGGACTTAGAATGTACTTTTGATATTTGGTTTGATATCTTGTATGGGACTTGATACTATCTCCTTAGAATGGTGGGAGTGGGTCATTTAGGTTCCACACGGTCGAGTGGTAGTGTTTTTTTCACTCTTACCATTGAGAACCATCCATATTAATCATGGCTAGAGCATTCCTTGTATACATTGCTTTCCATTCTATGTATGTATCTTTACAATGGATGGTTGTATTTCATGATGGATGTTTATATCTTTTGTGATCTATATGGCTTCATTTATTTTATTGTACTTGTATTATAGATTCGAGGAGGAGGATGTTTTTTTATTTCTACATATGCATATTCTTTTAGCCTTTTATACCCTGTGACATGTACAATGGATGATTGAGCATTCCGAATTTCATTTGCTAAAAGGCATTCAGAACAAATGTATATTATTTAAATGGACATTGGACTTTATAATTATTCTTTCATATGGATGTGGTATTTGATGGACTTAGTATTAATTAAATTTAAATGTGATTCAATGTCATGGGATCCTTAAGGAATGTAACCTGTTATGTATGCTTATAGATGATTGTATGTTATTGCTTCCACTACTATGTGTTTGATGTGTATGATTAACCTTTCTTGTTTTTTTTTAAAAAAATGTTTGGCAAACTTAGTAAAACTTTAGGTTAATTCTTTTGGATCCCTTGGTGGGGCATTACACAAAACTTTAGATGGGATGATATGACTATCAAGTCATTTGAAGAAGTGAAGGTGACTAGTCCTCATTCATCCTAACTTTAACTAGGATTTTGTAATGTATTGTTATGCATCTGAGCATACCATGTCTAGAATTCTTCTTCAAAAGAATGAGAAGAATGAAGAAGTTCCTATCTCTTTTATGAGCATTCCTTTGAAAAATAATGAGTTGCACTACTCACTTGCTAAGAAACAATCTTTTGTGGTTGTAAAGTGGTTAAGAAATTTTGATACTATGATTTGTATTATGTGGTCTATGTACTGACTATAGTTGCTATGAGCATCATCACATAGCAAGACGCAATAGTGAATAAGCAAGCTACCTTTGTATAAAAAGTACAGGAGTTTAATCTTGATATCAAACCCACCAAATTGGCCATAGCTCAAGGATTTTGTAAGCTAATGGTGGAGAATAAAGAAGTAGAGCCTTCCCCTAATTTCCTATTGGTAGGATTGATAGATGAGTGGTTCTTAGATATAGCATATTTTCTGACATGTGAACATTTCCCAGAACACTGAAAGGGAAATGATCAAAGAAGTATGCAACTCAAAGCTACAAATTTTTTCATCATAGATGACATCCTATATAAGAAAGGTTTAGATGGAATGTTCCTTAGATGTGTAGATATTTATCAGCAAGAAAATCTACTACAAACCTTTCATAATGAAGCATGTGGTGACATTTTTCCTCCACTATCACTACTTTCAAAATCCTAAGGAGTAGGTACTACTAGCCAAGTATGTTCAAATATTCCTATAAATGGGTAAGAGGTTGTGAAAAATGAAAATTTATTCACCAATAAACCACAATTAGCTACACTCCCTTTAAAACTAGTAGTCATTGAAGAACCCTTTCAGTAATGGGGGTTAGATTTTATAGGTCCCATAAACCTAATCTTTAGTGCAGGCCACACTCATATTCTCATCACCATAGACTACTTTACCATATGGGTAGAGGCAATACTACCAATAAAAGAAACAACATCACAGGTGGTATGCAAGTTCTTAACTAAAAATATTTTCACTCAATTTGGGGTACCAATCATAATAGTGACTGATAATACTCAAAAAATTTCATCCTAAGAGATTTAGCTTTTCTACTATAATCATGGAGTTTGGTTGTCACATGAATTTGACTATTTTCTGTAGGGTAATGGGTAAGTCAAGTTTACAAACAAGAATTTTATTAATATCATGAAAAAATTGGTAGATGATAAGGGAAGAGATTGACATAAGAAACTCTATGAAGAACTTTGGGCAAATAGAAATTCTCCTAACATAGCCATTGGTGTGACACCTTTTGAGTTAGTTCATGGTGTAGAAGCACAATTATCTCTCCCTTTAGAATTGGCCAGACTAAATCTGCAAATAGTAATAGAAGGTGAGATTTTTGTCAACTCTCTTGAAAAGTGCATACTTTATCTTGAGAAGATTGAAGAAGAATGGATGGATCTAGTAGACCATATAACAAAACATCAAGGTAGGGTAAAAAAAATTTGACAGTAATGCAAGGCCTACAAAATTCATGGAAGGAGACAAAGTACCCTAAGGGGCAAAGAGGAAATTTGAAAGCCTGTGGAAAGGACCATGCATTATTTCTTAGGAGTTGGGATCAAATGCTTTTAGATTAAAATATTTCAATGGAGATGATCTACCCTTGTCCTAGAATGGACAATATCTTAAGTTGTTCTAGTTTTAGTTTTGTCCCATTTTTCATTGTACATATATGTTTTCCCATGTTGTTTTTCTTTTTGGTTTGTATTTTTTTGGTTGTTCCCATTTGAGAGTCCCTTGTTTCTTGAAATTAATCTAAAAGATGAGTCTATGAAACCCGAGATTCTAGATTCATATCAAATCCTTGTAGTCTTAGTCCCTAGTTAGAGCCAATTGTTAGCCTCATATTTTTTTTGCCAATTGTAGATACTGATACCCAAAATTTTTCTAAAATGAAGTTGAACTTGAACCTAGTACCCATTTATTCTAGCTTCTACTTCAAGTCGGTGTTTTTCACGCAAATACAAAATCCTTCTTTCCTATTTCTCATAAGTCCAATAGATCTCATTTAAAGAGGGAGTTGAAGTTGAAGTAAGAAAAGGTGGTTTCAACTTCAACTTCATCTCTTTTATTTCTAATGATCATACTTGGTTTCTTCTTGTAGGGATTTATTTAAACAAAGTATGTATGTTTTACTTGAAGAAGGCCCCACTTCCTTGCCATTTGTCAAAGATAGAAAAGGAAATAAATATGATACTTAAGTGGCATGTGTCAAAATTACCAATTATTTCTAGGAAAGTAAAAGTACTGATTATCTAGTATCATTAAAATGAGTTTTCATGTTGATGTGATGGAGATGAGCAATGATGAATGGCTAGAAAGTCTAGTCAAATAAATTTAGATGTTGGTGTTAATGATTTCACACACTTCATATCTATCATTGCTTTTTCAAGATCTTGTGTTTTAAAATCCTTCTTTTCTATTTTAATTACCTATCTTGCTATGTCAAAGCCCAAAACATCAAGCTGGTAAGAACAAAATTGGATGTGCTTAACTTAGCAGAAATCGGTGAGTGCACATTTTAGTTTCCTCTATCTATTTTTCTTTCTCACTCCTATTTCTCTAGTAGTGGTCTAATAGAAGCTTCCACTTTCCTAACTATGATAGGGTGTCCAAAGTTGATTGTTGTGTATGTGAATCATTGTGATCCTCATGCCAGATGCATAAAGGTCACAAGTGAAGTTCTAGTCAAAATTGATAGAGTTATAGTCAGTTCCTCCTTAAGGATACTACATAAAGAGCCCTATGAACTATGGACTTTTGAAGAATCTAGGCACTTGTATGAAAAGAAAAAGAAAGATTATGTTTCTATTATGGCACAGACCTGGCTTTTAAAGCCAACACTAGGAGGCTCAAGGTTACCGAAACCACTAACTATAGAGAATTTCATCAAAGAAATTGCTGACATAGTATTTCTGCTCAACAAAGTAAAAGGAAATGAGCATGCCTTTCATTGGGATGGCTAAATGTATTTTTTCATTCATACAATTGTTGAGGGACAAAAATTCATTAATTGGGTAGATTTGATAGAAGAAGGTTTGCACTTAGGTCTTGTAGGTTTGAATAATTTCAATCCTTTCTTCATGTCCTCCTTTTTGGTTTAAATCTTGGCTATGTCAAAAGAATGGGAAGGGCTACAACATGAACCCTGGACAAAAGATATGACCATATGTCAGTATTATGGCAATCTACAAGAAAAAGAACCCTACGAGGAGTTTCAAAGGGTTAATAATATTTTCTTAGGAGGACTAGTTTTTGAACTCTGAGGTCAAGATAATTGTAGGATCTTTGAAGAATCTATGCAAGATATTATGGTTTATGGTTGTTTTTACATAAAATTCTCTAGATTCACCTATATCACAATCAAGGGTTTCACTAGAGAACCTCTTAAGTTGCCTCACTATTGTCTTAATGATACTATCCTTTCTAAAATATGTTGGCAACTCTTCCATGTCACTAATTTTTCTAAAAATATTTAAAAGACTCATGTTTCCCTATTTCCTACAAAAATTAGCCACTATAGATGTCCTAATGTCAAATAGGGTATGTTGATAGATTTAGCAATGTCTAAAGTGTGCCTCAAGCCCTACATTGCTAGAGAGAACTTTGATTATGTAGGATTTTCCAAGGAAAATCTAAAATGTGCATCTCCATTAGGCACATCCCTCATGTAGAAGACTACTAAGCCAATAGCTTTGATGAGTTTGAAGTGAGAAAAAGATTGTGGTCAAGATTAACCATAAGCTAGATACAAGCATTCAAAGTTGAACTTGACATCAGTGGGATAAAAGAAAATGATAATGAGGAAGTGGTTGATCCTCTGTATATTGAAAAAATTGAATTTCTCCTTATCCCTAAGCTAGATTGCAACAAGAGAGAAAAGGATGATTTGTATTCTCATACAACTGGGGTTTTGAAAAGAAGAGAAAATTGGTTTTGAAAAGTAAGGTCTTCTAAAGTTAAGAAAGTGAAGCTAGAGTCTCAACTCAATTTTGAAAAAGAAATAGGATAGTGGTTGGTAGAAATTGCCAAACCTCCATAGGATAAACTTCAGGAAGAACTCATGCCTCAAGATTATCATGTGTCAAAAGTAGACCTAGGTAAAGGCAGTAGACCCCTAGACATGAAAATATTTGAAGTGTCTAAAAAGAAGATTGCAAATTAGGTATGGAAAGATGATAAAGATAAGAAAAATGTGAAGGAAGCTATAGGAAGTATGGCCCAATATATCAATGCAATTCTACATCCTGAACCAAAGCCAAATGTCAACCACTGTTGATGTTAGGCCTCTAGCTAATAAAAAATTCTTGGATAATTTGTAAAAGTGTAAAGCCATAGTTAAAACATTTGAAGAAGGGATCTAGACTGTGCAATCTGAAGTAGTTACACAAGTGAATCTCTTGAGTAATACTCATAAAGAAACTTTGATTATCACTAAGAAGGTTAAATCAAATATCAAGGGATATGAGAAGGAGAAAAATAATTGGACAAAAGTGATGCTATGGATTGATCAAATACAAGGGCATAGCCTATAGAAACTCCTCTCTGAATGCCCTATGATTGGTCTCGATGATAAAACTTTCCACATGAATCAATAATGCATTGAATGGAGGAATGAAGCAATCACAAGGTATAAGTGAAGTTAAGGAAATACTATATAAGCTTGGGGTCATAGATGATATAATTCTTAGGGATCTGAAGTGATTTTATAAGTGGTGTATATAATTAGAAAGTGATTTTATAAGTAGTGTATAGAATTAGAAAGTGACTTAGTCTTTCCCAAAGAAGATATTATCAAACACGTACATTAGAGGTTCTTGGAGCTTCAAGAAAATAAATCACCTGTGAAACAAGATATTTCAAACATCGCCCATGTCGAGGCCATGTTGATAATCAATAAGAAGTACTTAGAGATGCATGAAGGAAATATAATAGAATTGAAGAGGGAAAAGGAATTCTAGAAATAGAGGATCTCTTTTCTCAGCTTGCCACATCAATCAGACATCTCATCCTTTACTGCCACATATGAAAGATGGAAAGCTAGAAGGATTATTGTTGGCATGGATGAGATCATGTGACACCTACAATGTTTTTCTTTGCATGCCTTCTAGTTTTTATTTTCTCTATTTGGTTTTAGTTGGTTAGCATGGTTGAGTAACCTAATAACTATCTACTCCTAGAGGGGTAATTTTGGATTCTATTATTTAGCCCCAAAGGGTATATATGTGTAATAACTATTTTCAAAAAGAAACTCTCTCAGTAGATGTGAAACCATAAACATCTTTGGATTTGATATCTGCATTCTGCAAAGAAAACTTGGATGCAAAATTTTGTTGTGATAAGGAAATATAAGATTCTACAATTTTATTTTTTGAAGCTTTTTTGGAATAGATAATATTGTCTATTATGTAATGATTTATGTTCTTGAGGAGATTGATCATTTGTGAAAAGGTTTTCATTCTCTTATTGCAATTTAGAGTCTTGTTTTTGAGGTTGAGAGAATTCAAATAGATAGTGGTAAAATTGAACTTCAAATCATTTTCATCTATAGGGATTAATCATATGGATGATCTTGGTTTTAAAATTCAAGTGGTTTTTAAATCTTCACATTCTTTTCATTTGTATGAATTGATTGTTAAAGATTTTTTTAGTATTTTCTTTAAAATACTCATTGGGAAGGTTTTCCCTCAAAGGAGGAATTAATGAACATCTTTTCAAAATGGTTGCTTACTCATTAAGGGAATTTCAATTTGTTAGTTTATCAAGAGTTTTTTCTCTCTTTGAGTTTTAAATTTAAAAGGGAAAAATTGTTTACTAAGACCCATCAACATGACTCTCTAAGTCCCTACTACCCCATCTAGCTATTTTTATCTTTGGCTCAAGGATATTATACTCTTTAAGACATGTGGAATACTAATACCTTGTTGAATTTTTTTGACATACTACATGTCTATACCTTATCTATTTTTTATAAAATAGTCATGTTATTGATATTATTTGTATTTGTAGGTCCCAAGGCATCAGAAGAAAAAGCTTATGGTGTTGTGGATTTATGCCTTGAATTGGCATCATCATGTTTCTTATGGCAATATCCAAATTGGTTGAAAGAAGTAGCAGCTATGATTTTGCCTTATATTCTGATTCTTCCAAAGGTTTTTAAGATTAACTTGTCCTAAATGCACATCTATATGCTATCATCACGTGGCCTACATTGTGATATTTTTTTGTTATTTGTGAACATGGTATTAGATTAATATGTTCATTTTATCTTTTTTTATCTTTTTAAGATCTCTTTACCACTACTTCTTTTAATTGATTAAATATTGCAGACATGGAAATTAAACCAAAAGGCTTTGCAAATTACTACCAAAATAGCATGGCCATTTTTCAATCATCTTTCCAATACCTTGGAACTAGAACCAGAGGTTCTCATAGTAAGGTGTGCATTATATCTCATGTGTACATCAAAATTTTCTTAATTTTGCGAGCCTTGAATTTGTATAGAAAATTATCACATGTAATTCCAAATCTATTTTGGTGTTATTACTAGCAATTATCTTGGTATCTACTTATAATTGGAAGTATGTACATTAATAAAGATATGCAAATGAATGCATATTTCTCATTAGAATTAATTGTAATGAATGCCAAAATTTGTATCTTTTGGGCGAATATAATATAGAAAATTTTCCAAAAATATCCTTTGACTTTGATGGCTTCATAAATTGATGGCTCATTAAGGGATTCCCTAACACCACCATTGTAAAGGAAGAGAAAGTATTATCATCCCTATCTTTGAAGATGCTTACAATACTACATGGGCATTAAAATTCTAATAAATAGCATGCCCACACTTAAGGGTGAGTGAAGATGATGATTTTGACCCTAATGACAATAGTCAACCAAGGTAGGTGCAGGCTTTAATTAAAGTAAGCCATAGAATCTTTTTCACCTTTTGCATTTCTCCTAATAATATGGCTAAATATCCTTCTCTTTCAAAACATTGAACTTAGCAACAAATTTTCACTTTGCAACATGTAGGGCATCAAGGAAGGGTGATATGATGGTAGGAGTATACCTTTTATTATTATTCTTGTAATTTTTATCATAGGTAAGATTTCATTCTGCATATTGTATCTTTCTCTTTTGCTGGAAATATTTGGAATTTTCTTTGTTCATTTGTTCATCTATGATTACACTTTTTTAGTTATAAATTATCTTGCATTTATTTACAATATTCTTAATGTTTTTTGGATAAGAAGTATTTTCAAATGTAAATTGAAATGAAAAAATATTTTCGATTCTAGTATTGATTTGTGGCTTTCCCTATGTAAGTGAGCTCTATTATTCATAACATAACTCATTTCTGATTTGGCTTACTGTTTGGTGTTTTAGATGATATTTAAGGGCACCAAAATTTCACATTGGTCATTGGTAAACTTTTCTCAAGATGTCACTACTAGAGTAGTTAAAGAATTTTGTCAAAAACTACCTAACCTATGTAAGCAATATGGTGTGGTAAGTCAATCACGAGTTGAATATTGTACCATATTCACACATTAACTATATACACATTCAATTTTTTTTAGATATGGTTATCTTTTATGTATTATAAGCCATCCTTTTGATATTGGTTGTGTATTGGGTTTGGCCAGTGAGGTTAACCTTTATCATGGTACTTGAATTGTCTGTAGAACATGAATCCTCTACCATCAACACCACCTACAGATGAGGAACATGGAAATGTTAATAGTGTGGTAAGAAATGTGATGTGGATTTGTATGGATAAAAACAAGAGTCCTCTTGAATTTATTATGTGCATTATACCCCAAACAAACAACAAGCATCTATATGGTTTGTAATGTAATTTTGTCAAGATTTTAGATTATTTTTAAAATCACCAAATGAAAAATAGATTGTTACCATAGAACACTATACTAATTTATTTTTGACATCAATTGTAGCTTCTGTAAAGAAGATTTGTGAATTAGACTTGGGGATTTGGACTCAGCATTGCTTGGCTGACCATGTGAAAAAGTGTAAACCTGAATATTTTGCCAATGATATATTAAAAATAAATGCAAAAGTGGATGTTCCTTTAGAAAAAATGATTTTTCTATCTTAATATCATCTTTGGTATTAACTAGAATGGACAATGTGAAAAAGTGTAAACCTGAAGACATTGCCATTGTTATATTAAAAATAAATGCAAAGGTGGATGTTCCTTCATAAGCAAATTTTTTTTCTATCTTAATAGCATGTTTAGTATTAACTAGAATAATTTGACAATTGTTATTAAATAGTTAGGAGGGGAAAATTAACTATTGGTTGATGAGGAGAGGGAAAATTTACCTCTTATATCATAAGTAGCTTCACTAGTCATTGGTCTTGACATCTCACATTCAAGGATCAGAGATGATAGTAGTCCATTGATTTTATTTGTAATAATCTAAATTAAAAAATTTGTTTTGTCATTATGGAGTGTTGTCTAAAACATAATTTAGTGTCGATGCAAAGAGCCACTAATGGGAATGTTATATGTGCCAATCATATCCAAAGATTTCTGCAAGTATGGACTAGACATCTTTCTCTAAGTATGAAGCAATAGTTTGTGCACAAAAATGAGGGTCTAAAATATTCGAAGATCTATATTGGGAAAAAGAGGATGAGTGGGGTTGCAAACAAATAGGAGGTTGTTTCAAGTAATTTCTTATCTAACTGAATTAGCTAATTATTTTCTATTGTTATTGTTAATGTTAATAACAATTTAAATGCACCAATTACATTTGACTTTGTACTAGAAATGCCCTGTCATTTATTTTTAAAGAGTCTTCTTGCTTCTATAACTTATTTCATGTGTGGATTTGTATTCCTTCTTGCTTCTATAACTCATTTATTGTACATTTTTATATGGCTTTAGTTTTCATGTTTTGTGTGCACCTTTTCATCCTCATGATGGATCATAGAATGTGATCTAAAAATAGTGATGCAAAAAATAACACAATCAATACTGAAGCTATCTTCATCAATTCATAGATTGTGGAAAAATTATAAACCTTAGTTGATATGATTATTTCTTGTGGAAACTATTGTTGGGAATTTGAAAGATGAAATGTTACCTCTAAGGGAAATGCATCTTGATGATATTGCTTAATTCTATTATGAATGTGGTTTAGGCATGACCTAAACCACATTTCCCTCATGTTTTCTATGAGGGAAATGCTTCTTGTTTATATTGCTCAAGAAATAACTATACATATAAAAATTAGTATAAAAGATTAACATTTGAATAAATTAAAAGTCAATCTAGTCAATGCAAAGCCAATTCCTTGATGATATTGTTGAAGCACTATTTTGATTGTGGCTTATTCAAGTCACAAATTGTATACATTTGAAAGTTAGTATTTAGGATTTGTGGATTTAGTAAGCCTTTTGAATTCTGATTACATGTGAAACATATGACTTCTAATGGCAAAAGGTCTAGTTATTATAAAATATATGATTTTGATAACTAATTGCAATGGTTAATTTTTCTTGAACTTGGTAGCAACATCTTCAATCTAGGCCTTTGCAATGTTAATGTGAGTGCTTGACCTCTTTTCAAGTTTTCTTGCAATTTATTGTAATCATTATACATGATAGAAAATTATTGATGCTAATTTCATTCCTTGATGGCTAGAAATAAAAAACGATTAGAGCCCTACCATAAGGGATGTTAATGTCCCAAATGTTTTAAGTTGGGGTTGCACTAGTAATTATGGTAATATTTCTTAGGAAGATACTTCTCGGGGATGTTTTTGGGCCACCTCTAGGATTATTGACTTATGCCCTTTTCTGTTTATATAGAAGATAGATATATTTCCTACATGGAGTTTTTTATTCCAACGTTCATGATTTTTATAACATTTGTAGTGTTTTTTTTCTCTAGTTTAAGAGAGTTTTTTCTTGAGGTAGAAGTTTCATACTAAATTCTGTGGGATGGGAATGCATGATTACTTTTGGTAACATTTTCTTTCTTTCTCCTTGGCATATGGGGAAGGAAAATTTGGAAATGATCTTTGTAAACATCCCTTAAGTACATGGGATTAAATGAAATGTTTGAAGGATATCCTTGGTTTATTTGAGTTGGGGGAACATTTTGGGGCCATCCTTCGTTTATCTAAGTGAATGTAAATTTTTTCAAGCCATCCTTGGTTTATATTACATTGGGAATATTCTTAGGCCATCATTAGTTTATTTAGCATATGATACTTTTTTATGTTCATGGATGGAAGTGCTTTTTACTTGGAAGTGTTTTTGCTCAAGAATTTATTATTGTTTTATGAAATACCAATATGGTGTTTTCCTTTTTCCTTTTGTGTTTCACTAAATTTTTGGAATGGGGATAGTGGGTTATTCGATGAATTATTTTGGGGATGAAATTCCTTGAGATATTTACTAGGATGGTGGGGGGATAGCATATGTGAGAGAGAGAGAGAGGTCCTTCTTGAACTTAAAGATGTTCATGTCTATGATCATTAATGAGGATTATTTTGGAGAGGAGTTTGGGGTCTTGGAGGAGATTATTTCCAAGACAATTGAGGAGTCCTTTGTGTAGCATGGGTGTGTTAATATTGGCGATTATATTACTTGGTTGATGTGGCTTGATTTGCAAGGGCATGAGAGGTCAATGATCAAGGTACAATCACATTTGGACTTGTATATGCAGACAATATCAGATAACCTCATCCATTTGTAGCCACTTATAGTGCCATCAATATAGGTCTATGAAATCTCATCTCAAGGTGGTGGTAGACCCACCACAGACCTGAAGATAGATATCCAAACTAATCACTGACTAGGTTGTCATCGATGATTACTTTGGATATTTATCTTCCACTAAATTTTTTTAAACAAATCATCTTGGTCAAAATTTTGGGTTTGGCATACAGGTCGATCAAGGACCAACATTGGTCAAACTTTTGAACAAACTTTGGTGAAAATTTTGACCAATTCATTTGTTGTGGATTTGGCATACTATTCGATCAAGGGCCAACATTGGTCTAACTTTCAACCAATGTTTGGTGGAAATTTTGACCAATGGACCTCACAGCAACATAAGTCATTTTTGACCAAATGCTTGGTCAAACTTCCAACAAATACAGGCATTGGTTAATTTTTTTATGAAAAAACTAGCGACACATTAATTGGTCAAAAATTTGACCAATTTTTATTGAAAAATGAGCCAAAATATACTAGTGTCATAAAAGAAGAGTGATATAGAAGTCAAGGAAATAGTGTATGTTGAGTATAGTTAAGGCTGGGGGACAACATGATAAATCAGTAAGGTATATGTGTTGAGTAAGATAGTTTGATATATTTGTTTGGAATGGCACTAAATCCTATGTAAACCATTTTTTCAAACTAGAATCATATTTTATAGATTGAAGAGCTAATCAAGGATTTGATTATGTGTCCAATAGAGGGTTATTAATCTTTATTAAAGGAAATACACCAATTAAAAAATTATAAGGACTAAGTGGAAAAAGGAATGAATCCAGATCATTGATTTTGATCTAGAAGCTTCACCAAATAGCTATTTAAGAAAGGTTTGTAGACCTAGTTCACATGTGTGGAGCATATGTAATTAAGAATTTAAATGCATGGGAAGTTGAAGGTGAATCACAAAGAGTGATCAAGCAATTGAGTGAACAATTTAGAGAAGAGTTATTTAAGATCAATCATAGAGAGGTGATAATACATTGCATAGAGGAGGTTTGACATTAGCATTGAAGTGCATACCGAAGGATTACGTATTGATATATCAATCTCTTAATAGAGTGGTTTTAACAAACTTTTATAAATCTCCTAAGAGTGGTCACTTAGTTGTGACATAAAATCTTTTAATAAAGGTAGATTTACTAGTCTTGTAAGCCTTTAATAGGGCAGGCTCCTCATAGGGTGAATCATCATAAGAGATCAAACATTGTAGCCTTAATAGACTCACTTTATTGTTGTAGTAGTGAAGATTTTGTGGGTGTCATCCCCACCATAGTTTTAGTTTCATCTTGGAGGGTTTTTTGGTTATGAAATCTTTGTGTCAAATGTTTTATGTGTTTGTAAGTTCTATTCATGCAATTATATATTAGATCTAATATTTTGTTGAAGTGCAGGATTGCATTGATATAAGGTTAAGGTTTTATGATGGAGATGTAAAATATGGTTCAAGTTTTATAGATCCTAATTCACCCCCCTCCCCCCCCACCTCTCAATATCTTACTTTCCCTATTATATTTCCAACAATTAGTATTAGACTTTTGTACTCTTGGTAGAATTCTAACCACTTGGGAGTAAAAGATCTCGAAGATAGAAGCCTATGAATTGGGAAAGATCATTGAGAATCAAAAGATTAATGTTCATCTTACATTTGAAAAAGTCAAGACTACAAAGGAGACAATGATTAAATCCTTGAAGAGAAGGAAAGAGATCGAAATTCAACAAAATGACACACAATACAAAGAAGAAATTGTTGAAGAGTTATTTTATGAAGGAAGATCTAGTGAATCTTATGTAGCAGTAGTAGATCTATTGGAGAATAAAAACATTCTAAATGAAAAGTAAGAGCATTGAAAAGAGAATATGTGAGACAAGTAGTAAGACAATGTAAAGTCACTAAACAAAATAAAAATATTGAGGAAGATAGAGCTAAAGCAAGAGAAGACAAAGAAATGGCAGATGAAGATAAAAGATAGATGACTACAAGACTTGATGAACTGATCAAATAGATACATAAGCTAACTCATAATTAACTTGACATGGTCAATCAATTACTAAGTGCAAATCATGAGATTGCAAGAAAGGAGCTAGAGATTGCAAATCTGAAATCTAATAATGATAAGCTAAAGAATGAGTTGAAAGCTAAAAAGTAATTCATAAAAGGTTGGAAAAACCTAAAGAGGTTGTGAGATTATGTAATGAGCATATGAATACACCAAGAAGACCTCATGACACCTTTGGAATAGGCTATGTTGAGTTCCTATCAGGTGTCAAGTAGGGAGAGTCATCAAAGCAAGGAGAACAAAGGAGTCCCAAGAATAAGAGTCCTACATGCTATCACTATGGAAAAATAGGCCATATAGCTAACATTTGTAGAAGAAAATATGGTAAGACAAATCATAATCCTAAATTCAATGGTAATTGTCTCAACTATAATAAGCATGGACACTAAGCACATTAATATAGATGACAGGTCAATAAGACACAAGTTCCCTCTAGATTTGAAGGCTATTGTCACAAATGTTATAAATATGGTTAGAAGGCACAAGATTGAATATCTAATGCAAAATCAAATTGGAGACCCAAAGGTCAAGGAAAAGCATCTAAGTAGGGTAATATTATAAATTCAAATTATAATACCTAGGCAAATTGTCAACTTTGTAGTAAGTATGGACACCTTGCAGTAAATTATGCTTGCATACATCTCAAAAGAAGATTAGGAATTTGGAGAAATTTTGGACCAGTATGTTTCAACTACTAGAAGGTCTATCATCTAAAAAAATAATACATGAACCAAGCATCAACACCTAATGTTGAATGGAATAATGGAAAGGAAAAGGTCAATACTGAAGAAGTGAGAAGGCAATTAATGAATTAGACATGGAGAAAGAAAATTGAAGAAGGAAACAGTTCAAATGATGAAGTTGTGATCACCCAATCCAATAGATTAGGTGATTCCCCAACCTCAAACTAAAGAAAGAGTTGAGTATGGAACTATGTTTTTTAACTGTTAAATATTACGTTAGTTCCTAGAATAAATATGCTAAAATCCAAATTTGCATAAGAATGGATGCACAAGGACATGCTTGAAAATTGAATTTGAGTAATATATGTTAGTGTCAATTTGAGTGGTTAGCATTTACCAAGTGTCAATAATGAAGTTCTAAAAATGTTAAGCGATCGAGTTGAAATGGCAGTTGTGACTAAGATAAGGTTATGACTGATTTGATGAAATGAGGTAATGTAATCATCAAGTTGTCATGTGGTTGGTTGAGATAGTTATATATCACCTACTATGTGCACAAATTATTGATGAGGCCCTATATTTTTATTTCTAATGTATATAAAAAAATTTGCAAGTTATTTTATTCTCCTTGCATTTGAGTTTTCATAGAGAAAAAATAGCTGAAATTTTTCCTAAGCATTTGAGTGAGTCTGAGCTAGATTCAAGTGCATGCCTTTAGCTACAAGAGATATTTGTGAATAGATTGTTGAGGTTGAGCTACACAGAAGACTTTTTTCATACAATAAATCAAGAAAATGGTATCAAGTGCATCTACATATGAGAAGAAGATGGGAATACAAGTAAATAATGCTTAGTTGGTTAGAAATTATGCATCTTAACCTCCAAAATTCAAAGCATATATACCCTAAAATTTTAATGAAGGTGATTCTTCAGGTGCCCTATCATATATTCTAGCCATAGTGATCATGATTCATGGTGTGAGATCATGCTACATGTGCAAGATAGGAGTGGATGGAGATTTTGAGTTAAGGGCTACTTATGACAAGCTATATTAAAATGGGTTGTTGAAGGAAGAACATAAAATCATTGTTGAGAAAGGGTCAACTCATGCCTTAATTTTCCAAGGAACTTTAAGATGGAATGGATCAAGGTTGTGTTGAGTTGTGTTCATGACATGAAGTGACTAGAGAATGGACCAATCAAGATGATCACTATGAAGATAATCCACCATGTGACAAGATACCCTATTATAGATAGGGTGAAGACCATATGATGTCAAGGAAGAGAACAAATAAGTGAGGGATGTCTATCTCCACCATCAAAGACCCTAAAATAGATTTTGTTGTGAGGGTACTAGATAAAAAATTATATCAATCTAGTTGACTAGATAGTGCACCTTGTATTGCAGTTGACATGGCATGCAAGATTGTAAAGAGAGATCATTCTTATTATCTTGCTGACTAGCAACTACAACAACTAGATGAGAACCTAAAGAGCATCAGGAAAGAAAAGAAAACTATGTGTAATTTTGGCTCACTATTGGTTTGCATATTATTTTATGTGCAAAACTCATTTCCTATTATTGGCAATGTGACTTGGAGTAAGAAGAAACTAGTGACTAAACAAATCAATGACTTTATCAAATAGCTAGGAGATGATTTTGAGAAAGTAATAGATGGGTATTTTGAAGAATTCAAATAGAAGATGAAAAATAGGTTTGGGTACCTAAATCATTGGTAGAGAAATACTATGACAACTTATGTTTCTTAGTTGATATAGATTAGGCCTATATTCAGGTAGTATACCCAAAATTGCATGGTTGATGTCATTTGGGTATGAAATAAATATTGATGAGGTTGTAGTTTTCATTATTGCATTATTGGATGAACCTATTGACAAATATGTTGAGCCATTTGACATATATCAAATATCTAAGATCAATATCATGATGGAAACCAAAGTGCCAAAGATGGAAAGGAAAATAAAGAAGATGATAAAGACACTTAAAGGAACATTTGGTGAAGCATCATTGCAGATTACATAGGGGAAAGGTAAAGATCTAAGCAATGATGAAGATGATGATAATAATGAAGAAGAAGAAAAATAAGAAGGAAAAGGCAAGGAGATAGTGGCTTATAAGTCATAGACAATCAAAGAGAAACAAATTATTGTTTTCGAGTTTGAGGTAAAGAAGAGCCTAAAGAAGACTATTATTGAGTTCACACCCACTCTACTAAAGGTGACAAGGAAAAGAACCAGGTTAGCTAGCACTACATTTATCACACCTCAAAAGATCCTCAAAAGATAGGAGGTGTCATGCTAACAAATCCAGCTCAAATTAAGAGCTCTACAAAGAGGAAGAAAAGTCAAGAAAATCGATGAAGAGACCAAGTAGAAGGCTTGTGGTTAAGAAGGATGATGAAGAAGAGGAAGTGGAGAGGACCAAGGTAGATGACTTGAGTCAATTCAAGATAGTAGTACATAAGAATACTCAAAACATTGATGAGGTATGTCATAATCTCATAAATATTGTAGGACTATTAGACTTTCACTACATTAAATATGAAAACTTGAGTAAAGAAGATAAGATGAAAGTAAAAGAGGTTGTCATAGATATGATGGTGAATTTCAAATACACACCTATAGAGCTAGGAAAATTGATTACTGGAGATTTATACAATAAATTTGATCATAAATGGAAATAGGGACTAGTAACTAAAAGGAAAATAAGGGAAGCCTCATTGGCTTAAACTATACCTAAATTGACCAAGTAAAAAATCTATTTAGCCATGAGAAACTATACAAACAAATGTGTACCCAAAAGAAGAGAATACCTATTATTGAAGAATAGAGTTGAAGAAGTATTATGAGAGAGTAAGTTAATATGGAAGAATATCTATGGCTTAGTGTATGATGATGAAGAAAGAAAAGATGGGGAAGAGAAGGAGACAGGTGAAGTAGAATTGGACAATAAAGAGAACATATATGATAAGATTGAACAACTAGTTGACACAATTCAGAGAATAGCTCAAGAGATTGAAAAATAAATTTAAAAAACACTCACCATAGAAGATGAACCCATAGGAGGTCAACAGAAAGATGGAACTTATGCAAAGGAAGAACCAAAGAAGACAAAACTAGCTAAGCTAGAACATAAGTAGAAACATCCTATACAAAAGTTAGCAAAAGAGGTGTTGATGAATACTAATCATGTGTTAGTTCATGTGAAGGAATGACCTAAAATTAATACATAGGTAACTTCTTAGTTGATTGAACAAACATCTAATTTTGTTATTACCATAAATCCTTTTGATAAGAAATAGACTATGTTGATTGGTGAAGGTGATAATGCACAAGGACTTGAACAAATAAATGGTGACAATAAGATGAATACATGTTTTAATACAGAACAAGAAGTGAAGGAAGATAGTTTTCATGCTATGGTAGATCAATCTACTATAAATGTGACAAAAAATGCCTCAAGATCTTAGATTAAGGGAAAAAGGAGGTTGAGCAACCGAGTTCAACAAGTGAACTCATTTTTACTAATGAGTAGAGTAAGGTAAATGCACCTAAACAACAAGTGATAGTTTCTACAGAAAGACAAACTAGTGAAGAGATAAGGAAAAATGGTGTTGAGGGGCATTAGAGATCAAGTGTGGAAATTCCTACACAATGAATGAAACTATCTATGCCAAGCACCAACACCCTAGATTCAAAGGGGAAGAAATCCAAGAAAAGTAAGGTTAAATCTCTTGGAGGAACTCAAGAAAAACTTGTTACACTTGACAAAGTGATTTTGATTCCAAATTTGGACACAAATAATCTAACATATGATCAAATGAAGATACTTCAAGAGTTGCTAGGAAGGAAAACTAGACAAGAGGAGATTAGAAGAGAACAACAATAGAAATAAGTACTTTATGAGATCAAGGACATACTCCTTGATACATTTATTATTGACAATTTGAATGAACAAGCTCCAATAATTGAACAATTGGTTCAAATAGTAGAAAAACTAAATGATCCAAACATTAACACCAATGGAAAACTCATGCAATTTTATGAGAGAAAGTTTAAGAAAAAGGTGATGACAAAGATTATAGAAAAGATTGATGTAAGACAAGTGGAACTTTCTAAAATTGTAGATAATTTGGAAAAAGTCATACAAAATGTACATATATTATTTAGAGAATTGTGTGATGTTTCATTTTTCACAAAGTAAGTTCAAGATAGCATAGATAAACTTGAGTAAGATTTAAAGTAGAGTGCCAATACATTGAACATAAACGCAAGTTAAATTTCTACACATTTTTCTAAATTGAAATTCATGCATGGAAGGCTAGCATAATTGATGGTTGAAGATGGAAGAATAAGAGCTACGCTCATTTCAATTCAAGTCATGTTGACACCTCACTTGAAGGTAATATAGAGACACTTGTAGACTGCAAAAGAGATAGTAAAGAGTGGTCCTAATATTTCTATAGCAGACAATATGGTTGATCTTGTTGCTAATGTGGAGATTGAGATCCAAGCATTAGAGTCAATAAGGACCTCATGGGACAACACTTTAACAATGATCTTGCAGATTTACAAAACATTTTTGGACAAGTATGGTTTGACCAGTACTCCTCAACAACAAACATGACAAAAACAAGGGGAATCTAGATATGCATGATCAAAGGTATGACAAGCAGCACAAAATCTTTTTTTTTTTATGACATTTTCAAATTTCATTTTGGAGTAATAAGGAGTTGATAACATAAATTTGTATACAAAATGATTGTGTAAAAGATTCTCAAAAATGTAAATATATAAGTCTATGTATAGACTAATTTATAGTCATAGATTATATCCAAAAGGGTTATGTTTTAGTTTTGTAATGTAAAGTTTTTTAATCATGAAAAATTGTTTTTGCCACTAATGCCAAAGTGGGGGATTTTTGATCCCTAAGGTAAAGTTTTTAATTAGTTTCAAACAATTAATCATTCACAAGGAAATATTGGTTAGTCATCAATATGACCAAGCCATCCTATACAAGCCAAGCCATGTACTAAAGAGTTATACATATTTCAGTTAAGTGTTGAGAAGTAAATACTATTGAGAAAGCCAGAGGTTGTTAAGTACTATAGTGCTTGTCAAGTTTTTCAGTAAGTCATAAAAGTTGAGTGGTACAGAGGCTAAGGAGATAGTATATGCCAAGTATAGTTAAAGCTGAGGAACAACATGATGATTATGTTTGGACCGAGCACCAGTAAGGCATATGTGTCGAGTAAGATAGCTTTATATATTTGTTTAGAATGGCACTAAATCCTATATAAACCATTTTTTTTTAGATGGAAGTGTACTTTATAGATTGAGGAGCTAATTGCACTTCCAATAGAGGATCATTAGTCTCTATGAAACAAAATCCACCAATCAAAAAATTTCAAGGTCTAAGAGACAAAAAGAATGAATCCATATCATTGATTTGGATCTAGAAGCTTCACCAAATAGCTATTTAAGAAGGGTTTGTATACCTAGTTCACGTGTGTGGAGTGTATGTGATTAAGAATTTGAATGCATGTAAAGTTGAAGCTGAATCAAGAAGAGCAATCAAGTAGTTGAGTGAATAGTTTAGAGAAGAATTATTGAAGATCAATCACAAAGAGGTGATAATACATTGCATAGATGATATTTGACATTAGCATTGAAGTGCATACCAAAAGATCGGGTACTGATAAATTCTAATAGGTATTTTAGGGTTTAAATCTCTTAATAGAGTGGCTTTAACAGGTCTTTATAAATCTCCTAAAAGTGTATTCATGTAGTTGTGATGTGAAATCCATTTATCAAGGTAGATCTAAGATTTTTTTAAGCCTTTAATAGGGCATACCCCTCATAGGGTAGATCATCAGGAGTGATCAAATAATGTATCCTTAACAGACAAACTTTATTGCTGTAGTAGTGAATATTTTATGGGTATCATCCCCACTGTATTTTTACCTTCACCTTCGATTGTTTTTGTGTTACCAAATCTTAGTGTCAAATGTTTTATGTCTTTGTAAGTTTTATTCATGCAATTATATATTAGATCTAGTCTTATGTTGAAATACATGATTTCATTGATATAAGGTTAAGGTTTAATGGGGTTTCATGATGGAGATGTCAAATATGGTTCGAGTTTGAAGAGTTAAAGTTTTATAGATCCTAATTCACCCCACCACCCCTCTCAATATCTTACTTTCCCTATTAGATTTCCAACAACTTATACATGTTCAATTTTTGAATTTGAGCCACGAATTATGAAAGATGCACTTGATAATGAAGATTGGATCAATGTTGTGAATGAAGAAATAGATCAAATTGAGAAGAACTACACATGGACACCTTTGTCAAAACCCAAGGACAAAAATGTAATTGGAACCAAATGGATATTTAGGGAAATTTTGAATGAGAAAGGTGATGTTTTGAGGAACAAATACAAATTAGTTTGTAAAAGTTATGCCCAAGGAGAAGGAATTGATTATCGTGAGACTTGTACACCTATAGCTAGATTGGAAGGAGTGAGAACAATGTTATCTTATGCAATTTATAAGAGATTTAAGGTGTCAAATGGATGTTAAGTCTTCATTTTTTAATCGATTATTTGAAGAAGAAGTATACATTGAATAGCCTAAAGGATTTGTAGAACCAAATCCAAAACACCTAGTATGAAAACTGAACAAAGTATTGTATAGATTGAAACAAGCATTGAGAGCGTGGTATGAAATATTATATTCATATTTAATCAAGATTGGATTTGCTAGAAAAAGTGAAAATAGTAACCTGTACTTGAGAAGTAAAGATGAAAACAAGGTTTTAATACTTGAAATATCTATTGATGAAATCATATTTGGTGGTTTGTTGTGCAAATCATATGTTGATCAAATGAGTAGAGAATTTGATATGCTTATGTTTGGTGAGATCAAATTTTTCATTGTTTTACATGTTCATTAAACAAAAAGTGGTATATGTGTGACCCAATCTAAGTGCATAAAGGAGGTATTGAAAACATTTGGTGTGGATGAACCAAAGCTAGTTGGAATACATATGGTTAATGGATGCAATTTATCTAAGGAAGACAACATTGCTAAAGTAAATGAGACACAATACAAATTAGTTGGAATAGTTGCAAGATTTTTATCTAATCCTAAGGAGACACATATGACTCTAGTTAAGAGAATATTTAGATAGTTGAAAGGAATAGCAAATTTTGGACTATGGCACAAACAAGAAGGTGACTTTGAGCTTAGAGTTTACATTGATGTTGACTGGGCAGGAAATATGGATAACAAAAAGAGTACTGGTGGGGGAGCTTTCATTCTAAGAGAAAGATTGATTACATGGTTAAGCAAGAAACAAAGTTGTATATCTCAGTCTACTACTAAAGATGAGTATGTCATTTTTGTTATTAATTGTTCAAATATTGTATGGATTAAGCAATTTGGAAGCTATGCAAGAGGAAGTGATTGGGCCTATTCCCATCTATTGTGACAACACAAGTGCTATAAATATATCAAATAATCATGTGATGCATGAAAAATCCAAGTGCATATCTATAAAGTATCATTACTTGATAGAACAAGTTCAAGATAAATAAGTGATATTGGAGTATGTGACGTTTAAGGAAAAAATTGCAGATATATTCACAAAACCATTGCTTAAGGATGCTTTTTAGTATCTTAGAGGTAAGCTAGGGGTCCCTCCCCTATCTATGGTTTACTAAGAGAAGATGCATGTTGCATAAATTCATAGATTATCAAAATAGATTTTTGGAGTTAATCTAAAGATTTCACTCTTTAAGGATTGTTTCTTGAATTTGTAAAGGTGATTTTAGTGAAACTAAAGAATTGATACATGCTAGGTACAAGGTTTTACTACAAGGTTTTATAGGTTTCTCTTTGAAACTTATATTTGAATTTAGAATTGTTGCCAAATTGGGAGAGATGGCAATAATATGGGAAGAGAATCTAAAATGTGTAAAGAGGGAGATGGCCATGAAGAAGTGAAAAGAAGAACGTAAAAATGAGAATTATATGATTGTTATCCAAAAGGAGTGATTGGAAGGATTGAAATATTGTTGAGACAAAGAGGATGAAAAATTGGAGGAGTACACCCAAAGGGGAAGAACATGTGAAGAGCTTGATGTTGAGCCTACTCCAGAGAACCTGAATGAAGTTAGAGAGATGAAGATGTGAATGGCATTTGATTTTTTTATTTCATAATATAAGGTTACGCAATGTAATATTTTATGTATTTTTGTGTTTCCATCAATGCCAAAGTGGGAAATTG
This sequence comes from Cupressus sempervirens, assembly GCA_028749045.1. NCBI lineage: Eukaryota > Viridiplantae > Streptophyta > Pinopsida > Cupressales > Cupressaceae > Cupressus > Cupressus sempervirens. Next base: position 216,310,943 of record CM053786.1, read on the forward strand.
TTAGCCCCAATTGATAATGTTGATAATGTATGTGAAAGAGTCATATCAGTGTCAAGTCTTAGTTGGTTAAGCATTGTGCTAATTTAGTAGAGTGCCATATCATTTGATTGACATAGAGGATTTGAAGCAAGTATGAAGTAATTTTTGATAAGAGTATGGTATTCAATGGGCACTTGAATGAATTAGAGTATGATAGTATAATGTTGGTTTGATTATTTTACACGATTTGATTAAGAGTTGATATCGTGTATAAGGAATACAGTTTGGTCTGTGAATAAAGAACTACAATATTTACCAAGTGACTATAGTTTCCATCAAGCACCTAAAGAAGAAATGAAGAACATGTAGTGTTAATCAAGAAATTATAATATTAACCAAGTTTAGTGCTGACTGAGTGAGATGTAATGTTGATCGAGCAAGGAAAAAAAGAAAAGATTTAATATGAGGATGACATTTGATAAAAATAAAGAAAGTTTGTGAAGTTTCAAAGATAAGGATGAAGTTAATTCTAAGATCAATGGTTAGAGAAATACAAAGAAGATCTAATGAAGGTTATTTGATGATTTGAATTGAAGTAAAAATCTCAAGGTGTGATAACCGAGTGTCTAGATTCAATGAATCTGAGCTAGATGAAGATCTACGATCGTGTTTAAGTGGCAAAACTTCAAAGATTCTAGATGAAAAAAATCTATTTAAAGGATGAACAAGATAGTTTTTGTTGGTGATTGTTAATTGTTACCACATTTTGTTTGCCCAGCCAAGTTTCAAAATTTGAATGTTACCCCGCCCAATGGTCACCTCCCCGATTACTAATATTTTAATACCCACGAAGATATCAAAATTACCTAAGTTTCGAACCTTATGATATTTTTACACCTCGCAAGTTCTCTGCCATCAGATCAGGTCTGATCAATGGTTGTCACCATATCGCCATGGTGGAAACGTACGACCTTTACTATAGCGACATAGTGACTGGGTGCCACGTGTCCGGTGGGTCCAGCTTGCAGGGCAGAGGATGGCATAGGTCAGAAATGTTCTGCAGCGCCGTAGGCACTATGTCGCTATCATGCATTGGCCCAAAAATTTCCATGGCAACATAGCACCCATCAGAAAAGATGTGCCAATGACAGTGAGTCAACATGTTCGACGGCAAGGTTTGGTAGGCTGGAGAAGATAACGGGGTGGTTTCAAGCAAGCGGTTGGGTTACGTCAGGTACTTCATCTGCCTAGTTGGAAAAGTCTGGTGTCATGGCAGCAAATCAGAGGGAGCCACGTGCACCAGATCTTCAGTTCAGCCAGCACAGTCAAGAGGCGAGTCTTTACGATCGTCAGATCTGCAAAGATCTATGGCTGGCGCTATCTCGCCATCAGAAATTGCTCAAGAGATAACATCGACGATGTAGTGACAGGGTGCCACGTGTCCTAGTGGGACCGTATTTCATCCCGCCAGCACAATAGGGATCAAATAATCGACAGATCAATAGGAAAGTGCCACATGTACCATGGGCCCAGCGAATTATGAGGGAGGAAGGTTGCAGGAAGGTGGGTCTTCATGGCCGTTAGATTAGAGAAGATCAACGACTATTGCCATATTGCCATGGTGAAGATGTGCAATCTTTACCATAGCGACGTAGTGACAGGTTGCCACGTGTCAGTGGGGCCAGGTCTCGCCAGGGTGCGGTCACTAAGGTAGTGCCAGGTGTCGGTTGGATACGACAAGGTTGCAGAGGTGGCACCAAATATGATGGGCCCAGGGTAAGGACAGTATGGAGTATGACAAGTCTTCATGATCGTCGGATCTAGGCCGATCGATGGTCGTCGCCACCTCGCTAAGGGTAAGTTGCTCAAGGTTTATATTGGCGACACAACGCCTTTTTGACGCGTGTCTCGCTGGTCTGGTCAGAAAGGACGGTCGGTGGTTGGTGGTTAATGTAATCGTCACAGTTAATATGAATATCTGCAAGGGTGGCGTAGTTAGTCCGATGATGAAAGGTCAACCACGAAGACTTCCCTAGGTGGCGTAACAAAGAAAGGTAATTGGCCCGCATGACCCAGTTGGCTCGTATAGCCTGTTTGACTTGCTTCAACCCTATTGATTCATGAACCAGGAAGCAAAGGTGATCAAGGTTATCTTATGATCTAATCTTCACGATCAATTTTGACCTACTTGAAATGAATGCAAGGCATAGGGAAACACTCCACCATCTCATTCGATCCATCTACTATGTCAGGATCATTCATTGGCGCCGCTTCTATCTACTCGAGGCGTTCCTTCAGTCAAAAATCTATTTTTTTACTTCAGAACCATGCTCGAGTGTGATCTTTGATCAGATATTTTGGGGTTCAATGGTAGTAGTTGAGCAGTTAATGCAGAATCATTTCCCTCAGTTATGCCTATACTATAAAGGCAATTTTGTAATCTTTTCCAAGGGTCGACTGTTTTTGATTTCTCTGATATTGCTCTACAACTCTCAGTGTAACATTCCCTGTGCCTTTGAACTAAATGATTCTCTGTTTTATCTCCCTCAACCATTAATGTGTATGTGCATCCCTATTTGCCTCTCATTAGTGTATTGTCGAGATCTGTAGCCTGTATACTGTATCTATTTTTCCCTACTGGATAATATATAAGTGAGATTCCTCTTTCCTTGTGTTATTCGGTTGTGCTTCTTGATCTACATGAGGTTATTAGATCAAAACAAGCCTATATGTATATATCCTTAGTTTCATTCTAGTTCAATAGTGCATATATAGGCAGAAATGGGTCTGAACACTCTATTTTGGTGCATCACCTCCGTAGTTTAGGTAGGGTAGAGTTTTTTTCTGCATCTCCTTCTTCCCCTTTTCCTTCCAAGAGTAGTTAGGTGCACCCTGATAGTAAGAGGAAGCTGGCCTTCTCCGGAGACTCAACCTCGTAGTTCAAGTCCCACAGCTTGGAGGTTGTTTCCATGTTTTACTAGGTTGTCCTCGCGCATAGGCCTTGGACAAGGGTGCAAACCTAAGTGACAACAGTTTTTGGCACGCCCGGTGGGACAATCCTATTGAAGATTTAAAGTCTACTGGTGTCAAAGAAGGAAGAATTTCAGAGATTAATACTGAAGAGGTAGTGCTGGATTCAATATTCAAGCCTTCAAGAGGTTGGTCCTTCAAAGTACTTGGTGACTCTAAACATCAACAAACCAGGTTCCAGACCAAAGTTGCAGTGATTCATGCCCAGAGCTGAAACAAGGGCATCTTCTAGAGGTAAATTTCAATATCGAGAGCTTTCCCTTCCAAATCCTAGAAGAAGGAGGACTAGAATTTCATTATCACCAGCTAGGGGTGAAGAAATAGTTAATATACCTGTAAGGTCCACCTCTACTCCTCCTACTACTCGAACTCAGCCTAGATTGCCATCAACGCTCATTTATAGAATACTTGTTTATATGGCACAACTAAGAGTTCATGCTTTTGCCACCTTTAATGGTGGAAGTCCTCTGTTGTTAGCCCAAAGACATGATATACCAGTATCTACACTAAAAAGTATACCTAATTTTACTGGTGAAACTTCCATCTCCCCTTTAGAGCATATCCAAGAAGTAGCAAATGTCTGTAATATTCATGGTATTACAGAGGATGATGTTGTTGTCAGACTTCTAGCCTCATCTTTAAAATGAAAAGCATTACAGTGGTATAGAGGCTTAGCTCATGGTTCTATAACTAATTCGGATGAACTAGGAGCAGGATTATGTAAACATTTTGAGGATAAGTGTGACCATTTGTCACTATTAGAGCAGCTGACTACAATAAAAAGAGCCCCCCATGAGTGTATGACTGATTTTAATTATAGATTCCAAAAGACATGGGATAGAATACCTACTGCAGTGAAACCTACCCCTGGTAATGCCTTCTTGCATTACCTTAGAGCTTTTGATAGTGATATTGCCACTACAATCCAAACTATGGGAGGGGATACCTTGCCTAATGCTTATGAGATAGCCATAAAAGCTGAGAACATCCTAATAGAAGGAGGAAAATTGGATCCAAGGTCCCCTATGCCTTTCTTTCCTGATGTTCCTAATCACCAACCAGCAATGGCCCCTCTTCCTACAACTTCTACATCACAAACTCTTACTCCAGTCCCTCGAGCTTCTACATCCTCAAATGGGATAGATGAGCTCAAAGAAATGCTCCAAGGTCTAGTGCTGAATACAGATAAAAGAGAGAAGATCTTGGATAAAAAATTTCAAGAGCAGGGGAGGGAGTTGAAGGACCAAGGGAGGAGATTAGAGGATAGTCTCTCTATGATACAAAAGATGAGTAACAAGGTGGTGGCCTTAGAAAGGCAGCAAGCTCAAAGTGGCAAGCCTCCCCAACTACAATATCAAGCTCCAAGTGGTGGTAGGCTTCCTAATCAGTGGAATAGCTCCTTTGATTAGGGTAGGAAAAATAGTCATGCTTCTGCTTCAAGCTCAAATTAGAACAGAGCTATAGTCCCTCAAAATAACTTGGCCCAAGATCAAGATTTATGCCCTTCTTGCAACTATTCTTATACCTATTGCATGTGCTAGAAGGCAGAATCTTATATGGCCCTAACTGTCCAAGAGCCTGCAGCAAAGCAATCATACTAGGAGGATCATCCCAAGGAGGCATCATATATTCAAGGATGTGATGATTGCTCTTTCATGAATCATCAGGATGGGGAGAATTGTAATATAAACCAGGATTCCATTGCTCATAACACAAGGAGCAGGAAGAGAGCTATGGAACATGTTGCCCCCCTTTCTCCTAAGCAGGCCTCGAGTTCGAGTGCTACACCTCATATACAAGCAGCAAATGAACAAGCAAGTACTTCACAGCAGCAAGAGCAAGATCCAAGAAAGAAAGATGTAGGTGGCCCTTATGTTGCCCCACCTCAACCTCTTATAAGTGCAGCTCCCAAAGTTTTTACCAAAGTTCCTAATGCACCTTTCAGTGTGGTAGAGCAAATGAAGAAAATCAATGTGAATATCTCTATGTGGGATGTTGTTGCTACCATACCAATGCAGAAGAGGATGCTGCAGCAAGAATTAGAGAAGATTGAACTCAAGGATCAGCCATCTATCATGGAGAATGCCACAAGTCTAGTACAACCAGTTGGGGATGTGGAGACAAATAAAAGGGTTAGACCTCCCCTATTCTATGTTTCCCTGATTATAGGAGGAAAATTAGTCCACAATTTCATGATAGATTCAGGGGCTAGTAGCTCAGTAATGCCTAGGTGTGTTGTTGATGCTTTAGGGATGAAATATGAGCCCATTGTTAGGGATGTGTTACAACTAGATGGTAGTGCCATCAAAACCATAGGTATCCTTAGGAATGTAGAGATGGCCCTACATGCATGCCTCGGTTGTACTGTGATTCAAGATATATCTGTTGTTGAAGTCAAGCCCTATTTTGCCATCTGTCTTTCAAGAGACTTCACTGCTTAGATTGGTGGATTCATATCTACTGATTGGTCATATATGTCATTTAAGACCAGCTATGGAGCCAATGCCTCAATTAGAGCAGAACCTCAAGCCCTTCATCACACTGAATCTTACACCCCCAATTTCATCAATATAAATTGCCCTATTCTAGAGATGGATAAAAATGACATAGTAAATGAGCCTGTCACTTCCATAGTAGGGATTCCTGATTTCTTCTTGGATGAGTGGGAAAATGCATATCAGTTTGAGCCTATGTCAGAAATTCTTCAGATAGGCCTTAGTACATATTGCATAATAGAGAAAGAGGCTCAAGCTCCTGATCTTGTTGGGACTAATGATGATATAAATAGAATATGGAGTATGTACTTTGATGGCTCAAGGAATAGAAATGGATCAGGGGCCGGTGTTATGTTGGTCTCCCCTACACAAATAAGATACTACTTCTCCTTTAGGCTCCAATTCAGTTGCACCAATAATGTGGCCGAGTATGAATCCTTGATTCAAGGTCTCCTACTTGCCCAAAAGAGGGGAATCCAAGCCTTGAAAGTATATGGAGACAGTGACTTGGTAGTGAATCAAGTGAGAGACTAGAATATCACCAAAAATGGCCTGCTCAAGTCTTACAAACACAGAGTTTGGGATTTTCTTGAGGGTTTCAATGCATTTAATATTCAGAGCATTCCTAGGAAAGAAAATAAACATGCTGATAGACTTTCAGCGGTGGGTGTAGCTTATGATGTACCAAGGAATCTTGAGGAGGAGAAGAAGCAACAAATTAGGGTGGTAGTGAGGCCTGCCATCCCTGACAACAACACTCATTGGCAAATGTTTGACTCTGATGAGAAAATTGTGAGTTTCTTGCAGAATGAGGCATAATTCTTAGATAGAAACCAGTCAAGGTTGCAAGATTAGTATGGTGATCAGATCATTCACCTTAGTTCTAACAAGTTGCCGAAGGGTCTCATTACTTTGGAGAGTGTTTTTAATCTTGATGATCAAACAAGAGGAAAATGAATAAATCTAGCTGTAGAAAAGGATGATTATGCCCTAGTTACAATTGCTGATGGAAAATCTCTAAATATGGGGAAGGTATGTTCTGAAACTGAGAAAGAAAAATTCATTCATTTATGTCAAGAATTTAATGATGTATTTTCTTGGACATATGATGACTTAAAAGGTTTTGACCCTAGTTTGTTTCAGCATACTATATATCTAGTTGATAAGGCCAAACCAGTAAGGCAAAAATAGAGACCAGTGAATCCTAAGATTGAGCCCCTAATGAGAAAAGAATTATCCAAGTTGATAGAGGCCAATATAATATTTCCTATCAAACACTCATCATGGGTAGCTAACCTTGTCCCTGTAAGGAAGAAGAATGGGGAAATCAGATTGTGTGTGGACTTTAGGGATCTTAATCAGGCTTCTCTTAAAGATCACCATCCTCTCCCTTCAATGGAGAAAATTCTATCCAAGGTCAATGGGTCAAGGAGATTCTCTTTTCTTGATGGATTCTTTGGTTACAACCAAGTGCTGGTTAAAGAATCTGATAGACATAAAATAGCATTTACTACTAAATGGGGCACCTATGCTTACTACAAGATTTCATTTGGACTAACAAATGCAGGCGCCACATTTCAGAAGGCAATGGAGATGGCCTTCAAAAAATTAATTGATAAGTTTGTCTTAGTATACCTTGATGATATAACTGTATATTCAAAAGATGTAGAAGATCATTTTAATCATCTGAGGCAGGTATTTCTAAGATGTAGAGAGTTTGGGGTTTCCCTCAACCCAGCCAAGTGTGTCTTTGCTACAAGCCAAGGAAAATTATTGGGACACATTGTATCTGAGGATGGTCTGACCATTGATCCAGAAAGAACAAAGGCAATACTTTCCCTTCCTCTTCCTAAACACAAGAAGGGGCTACAAAGTTTCTTTGGTAGAATAAACTTTGTGAGGAGGTTTATCCCTAATCTCGCTACCATGGTGAAACCTCTTACATCAATGCTTAAGAAAGACATGGTTTTCTTATGGACCAAGGAGGGGAAGGAGAGTTTTGAAGAGATCAAGACAGCCATAGCCTCAGCTCCTACTCTCATGAACCCAAATTTTGAGAAAGATTTCATCCTCTATACTTTAGGTGGTGAGTCGAGTATCTCTGCTATCTTGACTCAGACAAATGGCAAGGATGAGGAGCAGCCCATAGCTTTCTTTAGTGAAGGGCTCAACAAATATGAAGATAAGTATAGCTTTGTTGAGAAGCAAGCCCTTGTAGTCATCAGAGCCTTGAAGAAATTCAAGCACCTCTTATCCCACAATAGGATCCATTTGATGGTGCCCCATGCCAGTGTAAAGGATTTTCTGTTAAGCAAGGATATCAGTGAAAAGAGAGCTGGATGGATCACTAAGGTAATGGAATATGATGTTGATATTCAAATTACCAAGCTGGTAAGAGGGAGAGGATTGTGCAAAGAAATTTTATCAGGTCAGGATTCTGATGAAGAGGCTGCTATGGTATTAACAGAGCAACAAGAGGAAGGAAATGTTCACGACCCAAAGAGTTGGATAAATAATATGAAGATCTTCTTATCAGGGGATGGATACCCTCAGGGATTGGACAGAGCTAAAAGAAGACAATATAGATTGCAGTCTATTCCCTATGTTGTAGTTGATGGTATCCTATTCAAGAGAGATTTTAATGGGACCCTGTTGAGATGCATTGAAGAGGACCAGGCTGAAAGGATGATTAAAGAAATTCATGATGGCCCTGATGGCGGCCATTTCTCTGCAAGAACAACTGCTATGAAGATCATGAGGGCTGGTTATTATTGGCCATCTCTGTTCCATGATTGTTATAGGTATGTGAGAAAATGTGAGAAATGTGCTTTCTTTTCAGGCAAACAAAGGCTTTCAGTTCTCCCCCTTCATCCTATTCAAGTGGATCAGCCCTTTACCCAGTGGGGGTTGGATTTTATAGGCCCTATTAATCCTCCATCTAGTGCAAGTCATAAATGGATTTTGGTTGCTACTAATTATTTCACTAGATGGACAGACGCAGTTTCCTTGAAGGATGCTACAGAACCATCAGTGGTTGAGTTTCTTGATGGGATTGTATCTAGGTTTGGTGCTCCTTCTACTATCATCTCAGATAATGCTAAATATTTTGTTGGAACCCAGATTTGTGCATGGGCAATGAATCACAATATCTACCTAAGCACATCATCAAATTATTATCCCCAGGGAAATGGTTTGGCTGAGTCTTCCAACAAGAATCTGATCAGAATCATGAAGAGGACAATAGAAGACAATCAGAGGGTCTGGCATAAAAAATTAAAGACTACTCTATGGGTTGATAGAATAACACCCAAGAGATCTATTGGGAATTCACCTTTTGTGCTGGTATATGGTAGGGAGGCTAGACTCCCAATTTCACTAGAATTCCCTTCCTTGGAGTTGGCTCATCAGCTGGAATTGATTGAAGATAGTGCCATGTCAGTAAGAATGGCAGAGCTGATGGAGCTAGAAGAAAAAAGAGATAAAGCTATGAAGACCCTGGAGTTGCATCAGCAACAGGTGAAAAGGAATTTCGACAGAAGGGCCAGGGACAGGACTTTCAAAGAGGGGAATCTAGTTCTAAAATAGGATGCTGATAAGGTGAAACCAGGAAGACATTCTAAGTTTGATGCATTGTGGAGTGGCCCTTACCTAATTGCCAGTTGAAAACAAGCTAATGCATTCCAACTGAGCAGACCCAATGGTGAAGTTTTGCCCATCCCAGTCAATGGGATTTATCTTAAAGCTTGCTTCTGATGAAGATTGTGAATCCATGTACATAGTTAGTCTAGTTCCTTTTTTGTTATTTACTGCCTTTCAAGAAGTTTGCGTGCACAGGGTTCTCCTTTTGAGTTGCAAGCTTCCGAAATTTTGACAGTCTCAAGTTGCAGAGGAAGTTTTATTTTACTTCAGTTACAAAGGCAAATCTAGGGTTTTTTAATGTTTTGATTTCCTTGCAAAAAAGGGTTAGGGTTTTGTAGTTTTCAGATTTGTACCTTTTAGACCCATTTTTGACTCCATAGCCCAATGGATTGTTTACAGGCACTGGTCTTATGCATCGAGCAGGCTCATGCCCCCTGTGAGTCGCCAGAATGTTACCACATTTTGTTTGCCCTGCCAAGTTTCAAAATTTGAATGTTACCCCACCCAACGGTCACCTCCCCAATTACTAATATTTTAATACCCACGAAGATATCAAAATTACCTAAGTTTTGAACCTTATGATATTTTTACGCCTCGCAAGTTCTCCGCCGTCAGATCAGGGCCGATCAATGGTCGTCACCATATCGCCATGGTGAAAATGTGTGACCTTTACTATAGCGACATAGCGACAGGGCACCACGTGTCCAGTGGGTCTAGCTTGCAGGGTAGAGGATGGCGCGGGTCAAAAATGTTCTGCGGCGCCGTAGGCGCTATGTCACTATCACGCGTTGGCCCAAAAATTTCCATGGCGACATAGCACCCGTCGAAAAAGATGTGCCGACGACAGTGAGTCAGCATGTTTGGCGGCAAGGTTTGGCAGGCCGGAGAAGATAACGGTGAGGTTTCAGGCAAGCAGTTGGGTTACGTCAGGTACTTCATCTACCCAGTTGGCAGAGTTCGATCTCACGGTGGCAAATCAGAGGGAGCCATGTGCGCCAAATCTTCAGTTCAGCCAGCACAGTCAAGAGGCGAGTCTTTACGATCATCAGATCTACAGAGATCTATGGCTGGCACTATCTTGCCATCAGAAATTGCTCAGGAGATAACATCGATGACGTAAAGACAGGGCACCACGTGTCCTGGTGGGATCATATTTCATCCCGCCAGTGTAGTAGAGATCAAATAATCGACAGACCAACAGGGAAGTGCCACATGTACCACAGGCCCAACGAATTACGAGGGAGGAAGGTTGCAGGAAGGTGAGTCTTTGTGGCCATTAGATTAGAGAAGATCAACGACTGTCACCATATCGCAATGGTGAAGATGTGCTATCTTTACCATAGCGACGTAGCAACAAGTCGCCACGTGTCAGTGGGGCTAGGTCTCGCCAGGGTGCGGTTACTGTGGTATTGTCAGGTGTCGGTTGGATACGACAAGGTCGCAGAGGTGGCACCAAATATGATGGGCCTGAGGTAAGGACAGTATGGAGTATGATGAGTCTTCATGATCGTCGGATCTAGGCCGATCGATGGTCGTCGCAACCTCTCTAAGGGTAAGTTGCTCGAGGTTTATGTTGGTGACACAACACCTTGTTGATGCGTGTCTCACTGGTCCGATCAGAAAGGACGATCGATGGCTGGCAGTTAATGTAATCATCACAGTTAATATGAATATCTGCAAGGGTGGCGCGGTTAGTCTGATGATGGAAGGTCAACCACGAAGACTTCCCTAGGTGGCAGAACAAAGAAAGGTAATTGGCTCGCATGACCCAGCTGGCTCATATAGCCTATTTGACTTGCTTCAACCCTGTTGATTCACGAACCAGGAAGCAAAGGTGATCAAGGTTATCTTACAATCTGATCTTCATGATCAATTCTGACCTACCTGAAATGAATGCAAGGCATAGGGAAACACTCCACCGTCTCATTCGATCCATCTACTGTATCAAGATCATTCATTGGCGCCGCTTTTGTCTACTCGAGGCATTCCTTCAGTCAAAAATCTGATTTTGTACTTCAAAACCATGCTCGAGTGTGATCTTTGATCAGATATTTTGGGGTTCAATGGCAGTAGTTGAGCAATTAATGCAGAATCATTTCCCTCAGTTATGCCTAAACTATAAAGGCAATTTTGTAATCTTTTCCAAGGGTCGACTCTTTCTGATTTCTCTAATATTGCTCTACAACTCTCACTGTAACATTCCTTGTGCCTTTGAACTGAATGATTCTCTGTTTTATCTCCCTCAGCCATTAATGTGTATGTGCATCCCTTTTTGCCTCTCATTAGTGTATTGTCGAGATCTGTAGCCTGTATACTGTATCTATTTTTGCCTACTGGATAATATATAAGTGAGATTCCTCTTTACTTGTGTTATTCAGTTGTGCTTCTTGATCTGCATGAGGTTATTAGATCAAAACAAGCCTGTATGTATATATCCTTAGTTTCATTCTGGTTCAATAGTGCATATATGGGCAGAAATGGGTTTGAACACTCTATTTTGGTGCATCACCTCCGTAGTTTAGGTAGGGTAGAGTTGTTTTCTGCATCTCCTTCTTCCCCTTTTCCTTCCAAGAGTAGTTAGGTGTGCCCTGATAGTAAGAGGAAGTCGGCCTTCTCTGGAGACTCAACCTCGCAGTTCAAGTCCCACAGCTTGGAGGTTGTTTCCATGTTTCACTAGGTTGTCCTCGCGCATAGGCCTTGGACAAGGGTGCAAACCTAAGTGACAACATTAATTGATACTGATTGATTAGAAGAAAAAGTCAAGTAAGGAGAAGAAGGAAAATGATAACCTAGCAAAGTTGTACTAAGATGATCAAGAAAGGGAAATGTTAAGTGGATGTGTGAAGGGTGTGAACCAGCCAAAAAGAGATCACGAGACAGAGATTGAGAAAAACTAAGATCTAAACAAGCAAGGTAGTACTAAATCTAACATATCATTTCATTTTTACTCTCTAATCATTGTAGCATAAAATCTCTTAACCAAGTGGACCTAACAGTCTTTTGCAATCCTATACGGTAACATCCAATTCCAATGTCCATAAGTCCTTTAGAAAAGACCATTCTTTAAAAGTGTCAAATAATGAATAAGGTCTAGATGATCTTTGGTGAAAACCCTCTAACAAGATCACATGTAATGATGTATGTAACCTTTAACAAGGTTGGCTCCTAACAGAACTTATTCTAGAACATTGAAAATTTTGGGTTGTTGGTTGTTGGTTGTTAGGTGGTTTTTCCCTTTATATGGTTTCCATGTTGAATACTTGTGTCATATTGTGTGGATGCTTATGATATTTAAATTTTATTACATGTTTTATGTTTATTATTGCAACTCGGTATAGTAAGGTATATGAAAATAATAGTTTGATAAATGTTTATACAATAATGTCCTGATCTAGTTACGGAGTTAATGATTTAAAAGATATAAGTGTTTGAATTGGTAGAAAGTGATTTTGAGGCCTGTAGGATAACTGGTTATAATCGATTCAACCCCTCTGCCCCCTCTAGTTATCTAATAGAAGCAATAACAAAGGTAGATTTGGCAGTCAAGGAAGAATCCCTACTATCTTTAAAATAAAATGTTTAAAGTTAGCTAGCAATTCATCCACTCTAACAAGCAACAATGTTGGATGGAAAAGAGCAATAATTTTTAATTTTTAATATATAACAATATTTCTAAATTAATTTGTATAAGGATATTTAATATTAAGATTTTTAATGGGATCTCACTGTCATGGATTAAGATTTATCTCTTTGATAGATATAAAAATATTATAAAATAATTGTATACAATTTATTTAAAAAGAATTATATTTTCAATATTGTAAATAATTTGATTTTTTTTTGTAGAACAAATGTGATAGTTAATAAGAATATCTACATAAATTTGTTTATGGGTTATGATCACCAAAATTTATTTTGGACCTATTGTTTTAAACTTTTTGAACTTTGTTATTTAATTTTTTTAAATGATAAAAATATAATTAAAAAAAATTATAATATTTTTGAATTAGTTTGTATAAAAAATATTAAAAAATTTAATCACATTTCATTGAATAAAATTTATCTGTATGATAAAATTAAAACAAAATCAATATTATAAATATTAGAAAACTTATCAAAGACATATTTACATTTTTTTTTATTTAATATTTTTAATAAATAAAGCATTAATACTAGTATCACTAAATATTATTTAAATAGTATAATAAGACCTTTTTGAAAGACAATTAATTCTATTTTATTGGTCTTCTAAAAAATATAGACATACATTAATGATAAACTTTAATGCATAGTGGCTAATGATTTCAATGGATTTTATATTTTCGTCTTAGTCATTAGGTTTCTAGGTGTTGGTCTATATTTGATTGTGTGAATGTTGATGAGTAGAGATATTTTCCATAGCAAGTCAAATTGTAATTTCATTATCATGATTCAACTTTGTAATTTCTGAGTCAAACTCATTGACCTATGTTTCATAAGTAGTGGTTCACACGAACCCATCTCTGATGAGAATAAAACCCGTCTCTCATGAGAATAAATGGAACACTTAGCATTCATTAGATCTAAGTGATGCTCGCAGAAATAAAACACCAAGACTTCTGATTTACATTCTGAAAATAAATTAATAAAAACTATAAAAACCTATTTCTCATATAAAACAAGTCTATCATAATCTCTCTTTTCTCTCTAACAAGGTGTTGAATGTTATTTTCAGCTGTTGACAGCTTTTAAAGAAAGTAATAAAATGAAGAAAAGAATGGTGTAGAATGAGAGGTCGGCAAAGATAGTGATGCTCTGACATTGAAAAACTTTTGTTTTCTCTCTTTGGACTGCTTTGGGTTATTTAACTGGTATTGATCTCTGCAATCAGAAATGGCGTCTTCTGTCATATTTCTTCGCTTTATGTCAGTAAAGAAGAGTGGGTAAAGAATTTTTGTAATCTTCGAGGGGTTTTTGAGATGGAACCCAAGATAGTGATGCATGTTGGCGTCTTCTATTTTGTATTGTCTTTATAAAGAACATATATTTATATCACAAGTCACCTGTTTTACCAGTGAAGTACTTTTCTAATCTTGTCTAATCCTTCTTGTTTTCATGTGGGTGAATATACACTTTATTTTGATTTTTAAATGAATAAATATTGTTGATCACCTTGTCAATCTTTTGCATACAAATTACGTTTTCCAGTACACGCGTTTTCTTAGACTTCGCCGTATGTTGCTCGCCCAAAACGTTATATTTATAAACACCTTCAATATAATCACTCAATTTTATAGTAATCATCCATTGGGATTTGATTGCTTAGAAATGCATGGTCTTATAGTTTCTAGATCCGATGAGGTAAAGCATAAATCCAAAAAAAAAAGTGATTGCTGACATGCAAATTTTTTAAGTCCATGACTGAACAAGATAAAAAATGTGTAGAATCTAAGAATTCGTTATCTTGATTTATCACAAGTAACCTTTTTTTTTTCATCTAAGTAAACATAAATGACATGTGCAATGCCATATATAAGATAATAAGGTGTAAAGTAGTAAAAGTTATATTAGCACCTCAATAAAGTGCTATTAAGGTGGAAAAAATATGTCTTGACAATAAGGCTATGTTAGGTATTTGTTTGTAAATTGAATAATTTTAAAGTAGACAAAGAGTGTAGTCATTTAGAATTGGAATAGGAGAAAAAATTAGTCTAAGGTGTGGTTGTCTTACAATGGAGAAGAAAGATAATATAGAGTACAACTTCACAAAGATGGAGGACCAAGAAAAAGCCACTTATTCTTTTTGTCCCCCAAAACTAATAGGGTAAACACCTGATCTGATTAGGATCTAGGACTATTACAGAGGAATGCTAATTTATTACATAGAATTAATTTAAAACTTTTAACGAATCAAATTAATGTAAATGAAATAAGAGAACAACAAGATTAAGCTGATAAAGAGACAATGAGAGAAAGAAGATGCAAACAATTTGATCTCGGAGTTCATCCGTATGGACTACGTCTCCGGGTCCTGCTCCAATTGGGGGACCGATCCGATTATCTCCAAAAATCAAGTACAAATGTTTACAAAGCCATTCCTTTGAAGTACAACAACATCACATTGTTTCAAAGTACATGAATGAGCACTTCAAAAATCTCCCTTATCCTCAGCACTTGGACATTCTCTCCTTTTCCTTCATGCCAATAAGAGCCTCCTAACCCCCTTTATATACAAAAAATTAGCCAAAATAAGGCTATAACAAAATGATATAAGATTAGACCCTTCAATAAATTCCTCCCTTCGAATTAACCTTTAGCCATATTTGAAAGATTTGGCTTATGTTAATTTTGGGGTCAAAATAGATAATAACCTTATTTTACTAAGGTTAGGCCGTCGGTTTAAAGGATAAATTTAAACTGCGCCATATATATATTAAAGCGCTAAAATAGCGCAACGGCAAAAACTATTTTGGGGCAGCCGCCGATCGGGGGTTCCAACCCCACCGGCGGCCTCCTTTGTTTAAAATCGGCGCTAGCCAATGTTTAAAAG
The DNA here is from genome assembly GCA_028749045.1 of Cupressus sempervirens. Classification (NCBI taxonomy): domain Eukaryota; kingdom Viridiplantae; phylum Streptophyta; class Pinopsida; order Cupressales; family Cupressaceae; genus Cupressus; species Cupressus sempervirens. The sequence continues at coordinate 216,326,615 of CM053786.1, forward strand.
CATATTCCATGCGTGGCATAGTGGAGGAAGTATGAATTTTGGGAATAAATGGTCATGGGTTCAAATCCGACCATAAACTTTTTTATTTCCCACTTTTCTGACGTCATGATGATGTCATCAATATTCATCTCTTATGCCGAACTTTAAAATGTCATAACTTTCACGTACGGGCTCCGTTTTTGATGAAACAAACATCGTCAGAAAGCTTTCGACGAGCTCTTTATTTTGAAATCCATTGTTGACCAATTTGGAGATGATTATTTTTTCACCTTTTTGATGACCTCCATTCTCAGTTTGACCAACCTTTGACTGACCATAACTTTTGCATATGGACTCCATTTTTGTCCGTTCAAATTGCATTGGGTCTAGAATTTCAAGGAGTTTAATCTAATGTTGATTGTTGGAGTTTTGGAGATACTTCAATTTTGACGAAAGTATCCCCCGAATCAACACCCTATAGGGTGCATGTTGTAGGGCTTAGTATGCGTAAACCTTAGGCTTTGATATATCAAGCCAAAGGGTGTGTTTCATAACTCTCGGGCATGCCAAGCCATAGGGCATGTGTCCAATAAGGTATTTTCCCCATACGAGATATGTCCTATGAGAAAATAATATAGAAACTTTAAAGCCCAAATTTTCCCTACGAGATCCTAAGTCGTAAGGGGTCCAGGGATGGCATTAATGTGTCCTAGGACCCCTTATGATTCTTACGACCCCTTACCATACACTAATGTATGGTAAGTGGTTGTAAGGCATGTTAAGAGGTCCTAAAATCCCTTATGGCCCCTAATATATGGTAAGGGTTTCTAAGGGGCCCTAATAGGTCCCAGGACAAATTATTGTTCCTTCTTGATCTAAGTGATGCTCGCAAAAATAAAACACCAATACTTCCGATTTACATTCTCAAAATAAATTAATAAAAATTATAAAAATCTATTTCTTGTATAAAACAAGTATATCACAACCTCTCTTTTCTCTCTAATAAGGTGTTAAAAGTTATTTCTGTGAGCATCACTTAGACCAAGAAGGAAGAATAATGTGTCCTAGGACCTATTAGGCCCCCTTAGAAACCCTTACCATATATTAGGGGCCATAAGGGATTTTAGGATCTCTTAACATGCCTTACAACCACTTACCATACATTAGTGTACGTAAGGAGCCGTAAGAAATAAAACACCAAGACTTCTAATTAGTGGATGGGTTTCTAAGGGGCCATAATAGGTCCTAGGACAAATTATTCTTCCTTCTTGATCTAAGTGATGCTCGAAGAAATAAAACACCAAGAATTCTAATTTACATTCTCAAAATAAATTAATAAAAATTATAAAACCCTATTTCTCATATAAAACAAGTCTATCAAAATCTCTCTTTTCTATCTAACAAGGTGTTGAAAGTTATTTCTACAAGCATCACTTAGATCAAGAAGGAAGAATAATGTGTCCTAGGACCTGTTAGGGCCCCTTAGAAACCCTTACCATATATTGTGTCCTACAACCCCTTATGACCTCTTACTACCCCTTAATATACATTGGTGTATGATTACAAGGCATAAGGAGTTATGAGTATTCTTAAGAAGTCCTAGGATATATTAATGTATCCTAGGACCCCTTAAGAGCTCTCTCTCTCTCTCTCTCTCTCTCTCTCTCTCTCTCTCTCTCACACACACACACACACACACACACACACACACCCTTTATATATTCCCCCTTATCTTCCCCCTTCTCACCTTCTCTCTATCGTCATGTCTCTCTCTGACTCCCTCTTTCCCCTCTCTCTTACTCCACTTCTCACTATCTCTCTCCCTCTAAAATGGAAAGAGAGGGAGAGGGTGAGAGAGAAAGGAGAGAGGGGGTGATGAGAAAGGGGGGTGGAGAGGGAGTGGGTGAGAGAGTTGATCAAAGAAAGAGAGAATAGGATAACAATAGGAAGGGGGGAGAGAGAGAGAGAGAGAGAGAGAGAGAGAGAGAGAGAGGGTTGTGTAATTTTACATTGTTGCATATTGGCATTTGGTGTACTCCATATATGGTGTGATGTACTCCATATATGAAATAATGTATGTGTCTACATACCAATATAACTATATACTAATAAAACATTATTATTCCAAATTAGAACAAAGAACCAACTAAAAGAAAAATATTACATCAAATGCAACATTGCATAAAATTTCCACATATAGGGTGTATGCCATATAGACATACACCCTTTTAATTGCATTAGGGTCCACAAATCCTAACATTTAGATTTTCCTTTGGCATCCAACCCAAAGGCTTGTAGAATTTTGTAATGTGTTCTCCAATAAACATACAAAAAATATGCAATTTTCATGTGTGCACCCCATCAGGTGTGCACATGGTTCAAGAATGACAAACTCAGATAACATGAAGTTCTAGATCTCTATGTTATCTATCTAATCATATAATTTAATGTGAATTGTAATTATGTTAAGTGTTTCATCTATGATTTATTTTTTAGATATGTCTTATTTTTGTCAAAAACTAACGTGTATTATTTTGAGCATATTTTTTGTCTCGTTCATCAAATTTTGAAAAAGTTTTTTTTTTTAGAAACTAGTCTCCATTTTACACACTTTTTTTAAAAATGATTTTTATTAATTTTAGTGTTTTGAGGGGGCCATGCACTAATTTCATAATTTTAGGTTGTTTCTACTTTGGAAATTAATTAAAAAATCATATAAATTGGTAACCTATATACTTTTTGTATAGAAGTACCTTTTCAGTCAATATTTTTTTTAAAGTAATTGTTTATGTATAGAGGGTGAGGATTCTATTGAGGATGTGGTCTGTAGAGACATGGTACGAGGGGGAGAAGGGATGGTGAGTGGATGATAGTGGGTGAGTTGGTTGTTGATCGTTAATGGGAATTGGTAACCTGTATACTTTTTGTATAGAATTACCTTTTTAGTCAGTGCTTGTTTTAAAGTAATTTTTTATGTATAGAGGGCGAGGGGTTTGTTGAGGATGTGGCTATCATCATACACCCATTAATGATCAAAAACCAACTCACCCACTATCATCCACTCACCATCCCTTCTCCCCCTCGTACCATGTCTCTGGAGACCACATCCTCAATAGACCGCTCACCCTCTATATATAAACAATTACTTTAAAACAAGTACTGAATGAAAAGATACTTCTTTACAAAAAGTATACATTACAGACTCCTCACCCTCTATACGTAAATGATTACTTTAAAAGAAGTACTGACTGAAAAGGTACTTCTATACAAAAGGTATATAGGTTACTGTATACCTTTTGTATAGAAGTAGCTTTTCAGTCAATACTTGTTTTAAAGTAATCATTTATGTATAGAGGGTGAGGGGTCTATTGAGGATGTGGTCTATAAAGACATGGTACGATGGGGAAGAAGGGATGGTGAGTGGATGATAGTGGGTGAGTTGGTTGTTGATCAGTAATGGTTGTGTTCTAGGAACAATTCTTCATCAAGATCTTCACCAAACTTATGAAATCTGGAGATGATTAAAGGTTGTTGATCATTAATGGGTGTGTTCTAGGAGAAATTCTTCATCAAGATCTTCACCAAACTTATGAAATTTGGAGATGATTAAATTATTTTTGAGTGTACTCATATTGGAGGTGACATACATTTGCTAGTTGATTATTTAGAAGTTTAAGAATCATAGTATTTGTAATGAGGTTGTTTTGATTCAAAGATGAAAAGAGAAAATGTAATATAAGGGCATGAGATATATAGTAAGTAAAATGTGTGTGTGTGTGTGTGTGTGTGTGAGGGAGCATCATAATATTAGGCATATACATGTACAGATAATTAGGAAACATCTCTTACAAAAGAAATTTTGAAAAATCTCAAAAATAGAGTATGTTACCGAGTTGAACACACAGGATAGAGGCTAAAGATTGTTTTGAACTTAAAATTTTGAGAATTTAGTTTTGATTGATAATTTTTTTTGTCACTAATGCCAAAGGGGGAGATTATTGACATTATGGTCAAGTTTCATTATTAGTGACACACACTTAATCAAATGGTTAGTAGCTACCAAGCTTATCTTGCAGTTTACAGTGTTAACCAAGTAATTTAGGTTCTACCAAGTTCTATAGTTGCTACCGAGTTCTAGAAATACTATTCAGTTTACACCAAGCAGTATCTACCAAGTTGATGATTATCAGTGTAAAACAAGCTTCATAGTGTTTACTAAATTGCATAGTGCAAATTGAGTTGTCCAATACTTACCGAGTTATCAGCATTAGTGATGAGAATCTAGTGTTGACTGAGATAGGATGTATCAACCAAGTGATTCAGTTTATAATGATCTTGCAGTGATAGTGTTTATCAAGCTATGCAATGTCAACCAAGTGATTCAATTTATATGCCAAGTTTCATAATGTTCACCTAGTCACCAGTGTTGACCGAGTTCAAACTACTTGGAAATTATTAGTATGAACTGAGCTTCTATGTCTACCAAGAGCATGACAATGTCAAGTGTTGGAAATGGTTGTCAACTATTAGAACCTCATCAAGTTTTTCTTCAAAACCCAAGTTTTAGTAGTTGGGCCGACTTTGATGATTTTTGATTTGGATTGGTATATATGTAATGTATTGTATCACATCCAAAGGAGAATATATGGTATGAATATGAGACACACTAATAGAAAAAGTGCGAGTAAGAAGGTTACAAACAATTTAAGGAGTAGCAAAGATTTATCTATCATAGCAAGGTGATCATTACACTCCAAAGGAATCTCAACCAGCAAATCAGAGTTGCAGATTAGAGATCAGCCACTGGTTCATCCTAACAGGTGGAATAGTTAAATCCTTTCACAAGGTAGACTTAACGGCCTTTTGTAAATCTCTTTACCAAGTGTATACTTCACTATATGTTTTGTAAATCCTTTTACAAGGTGGACCTAGCAATCCTTATTGCTCCTAACAAGGCAAATCATCAGAAGTGATCATTGTAAGTCTTAATTAGCCAACTTTATACTGCAGTACTAAATCTTGTGGGTATCATCCCCACCTCAGTTTTACTTTCTATTTGGAAGGTTTTTGGGTCACCATATCTTGTGTCAAAGTGTTATGAATGATTTAATGCTTTCATTTTTTCATGCATGCAATTAGATCAGAATACATATGAAGGATTAATTGGTGAATTAAGAATAAGTTTTATTGGTTCCTAACTCATCCCTCCCCTCTTAGTAACCTAGCCTATCTTATATTTCCAACATACATATTATTGAAGAACAAAGTTGAAGAAGTAGTACGAGAGAGAAAGTTAATATGGAAGAAGATCTATGACTTAGTGTATGATGATGGAGAAAGAAAAGATGGTGAAGAGAAGGAGACAGGTGAAGTAGAATTGGACAAGAAAGAGAATATATATGATAATGTTGAACAACTAGTTGACACAATTCAAAGAATGGCTCAAGAGAGTGAAAAAATATAGAAACACTCACCATAGAGGATGAACCCATAGAAGATCAATAGATGGATGGGACTTGTGAAAAGGAAGAGCCAAAGAAGACAACATTGACCAAGCTAGAGCAGAAGGAGAAATCTCCTAGACAAAAATTAGCAAAAGAGTTGTTGATGAACACTAATCATGTGTTAGTTCAAGTGAATGAATGTCCTAAAATTAATACATAGGTAACTTCTCAATTGATTGAAAAAACACAATTTTTTGTTGTTACCATAAATCATTTTGATATTCAAGCACAAGAAATGTGAGTGTTTTTGAACAACAAACTATGTTGATTGGTGAAGGTGATAATGTATGAGGACTTGAACAGATCAATGGTGACAATAAGGTCAATACATGTACTAATATAGAAGGAGAATTAAATTAAGATAGTTCACATGCTATAGTAGATTAGTCTACTATAGATTTGACAAAAAATGCCTTGGGACCTCAAATTGAGGGAAAATAGAGGTTGAGCAACCAAGTTCAACAAGTGAACTCATTTCTACTGATAAGTAGAGTAACGTTAATGTACCTGAATAGCAAGTGATAGTTTTTGAAGAAAGACAAACTATTGAAGAGATAAGGATAAAAGGTTTTGAGGACCTTTAGAGATCGAGTGTGGAAATTCCCACACAAAACCTACAACTATCTATGCCAAGCACCAATACCCCATATTCAAAGGGGAAGAAATCCAAGATAAGAAAGATGAAATCTCTTGGAGGAATTCAAGGAAAACCTATTACACTTGACAAAGTGATTTTGATTCCAAATTGGGACACAAATAATCTAACATATGATCAAATGAAGACACTTCAAGAGTTGCTAGCAAGGAAAACTAGACAAGAGGAGATGAGAAGAGAACAACAACAGAAAGAAGTACTTTATGAGATCAAGGACGTACTCCTTGACACAATTATTGTTGACAATTTGAATGAATGAGCTCCAATAATTGAACAATTGGTTCAAATAGTAGAGAAACTAAATGATCCATACATTGACACCAATGAAAAACTCATGAAATTGTATGAGACAAAGTTTGAGAAAACGGTGATGAAAAAGATTACAATGAATATTGATGCAAGACAGGTGGAACTTTCTAAACTTGTAGATAATTTGGAAAAAGTCATACAAACTGTACATATATTATTTTGAAAATTGTGTGATGCTTCATTTTTCACAAAGGAAGTTCAAGCTAGCATAGATAAACTTGAGGAAGCTTTATAGTATATTGTCAATACATTGAACATAGATGCAAGTTCAAGTTCTACACATTTTTCTAAATTGGGATTCATGCATGAAAGGATAGCATAATTGATGGTTGAAGATGGAAGAATAAGAGCTAAGCTCATTTCAATTCAAGCCATGTTGACACCTCACCTAAAGGTAATGCAGAGGCACTTGCAAACTAAATAAGAGACAGTAGAGAGTGATCCTAATATTTCTATAGTAAACCATATGGTTGATCTTGTTGCTAAGTTGGAGATTGGGATCCAAGCAATAGAGTCAATACAGACCTCATGGGACAACACTTTAACAATGGTCTTGCATATTTAGAAATTAGTTTTGGATAAGTATGGTTTGACTCCTACACCTTAGTAGCAAACATGACAAAAACAAAGGGGAATATAGATATGCATCATCAAAGGTATCACAAGCAGCACAAAATCATTTGTTCTGATCACATTTTAGAAAAAAAAATTAGAGTAACAATGAGTTGATAACATAAATTTGTATAAAAAATGATTGTGTAAAATATTTTGAAAAATGCAAGTATAGAAGTCTATGTATAGACTGAGTTACAATCATAGATTATATCCAAAGGGGGGGTACTTATGTTTTGGTTTTGTAATGTAAAGTTTTTTATCATGAAAAAGTATTTTTTCCACTAATTCCAAATGGGGGGATTGTTGATCCCTAAGGAAAAGTTGTTTATTAGTATCAAATACTTATTCATTCACATGGAAAGATTGGGCAGTCATCACTACAACCGAGCCATCCTATACATGACAAGTCATGTACTAAAGACTTGTACATATTTCTATTTAAGTGTTGAGAAGTAAATACTATCAAGAAAGCCAAAGGTTGTCGAGTACTACAGTGATTGTTGAGTTTTTCAGTAAGTCATAAAAGTCGAGTGATATAGAGGTTGAGGAGATAGTGTATGCCAAGCGTAGTTAAGGCCAAGGGATAGCATGATGAATATGTTTGGACCGAGCACTAGTAAGATATATGTATCAAGTAAGATAGTTTGTTATATTTTTTTGGAATGGTACTAAATCCTATATAAACCATTTTTGTTGAGTTGGAAGCATTTTTTACAAATTGAGGAGCTAATCAAGAAGCTAATTGTGTATCCAATAGAGGATCATTAATCTCTATTAAAGGAAATCCACCAATCAAAAAATTGTAAGGACTAAGTGACAAAAGGGATGAATTTAGATCATTGATTTGGATATAGAAGATTCACAAAATATCTATTTAAGAAGGATTTGTAGACCTAGTTCATGTGTTTGGAGCGTATATGATTAAGATTTTGAATGCATGCAAAGTTGAAGGTGAATCAGGATGAGCGATCAAGCAGTTGAGCAAAAATTTTAGAGAAGATTTATTAAAGATCAATCATAGAGAGGTGATAATACATTTCATAGATAATATTTGACATCAACATTGAAGTTCATATCAAAGGATCAAGTATTGATAAATTCTAACAGTTGCTTTAGTGTTTAAATCTCTTAATAGAGTGGCTTTAACAGGTCTTTATAAATCTCCTAAAAGAGTGCTCACTTAGTTGTGATGTGAAATCCTTTAATCAAGGTAGACCTAATAGTCATGTAAGACTTTAATAGGGAAAACCCCTCATAGGGTAGATCATCAGGAGTGATCAAACATTGTAGCCTTAATAGAGACACATTATTGTTTCAGTAGTGAATATTTTGTGTATGTCATCCCCGCCATAGTTTTATCTTTACCTTGGAGGGTTTTTGTGTTACCAAATCTTTGTGTCAAATTTTTTATGTGTTTGTAATTTTTATTCATGCAATTAGATATTACATCTGATGTTATGTTGAATTACATGATTGCATTGATATAAGGTTAAGGTTTTATGATGGAGATATAAAATATGGTTCAAGTTTGAAGTGTTAAATTTTTATAGATCTTGATTCATCCTCCCCCCCCTCCTTAGTATCTTACTTACCCTATTAGATTCCCAACAAGTACATGTTTGATTTTTGAATTTGAGCCAAGAATTATGAAATATGAACTTGATAATGAAGATTGGATCAATTTTGTGAGTGAAGAAATAGATCAAATTGAGAAGAACAATGCATGGACACTTGTGTCAAGACCCATGGACAAAAATGTAATTGGAACCAAATGGATATTCAGGAAAAAAATTGAACGAGAAAGGTGATGTTGTGAGGAACAAATACAAATTAGTTTATAAAGGTTATGCCCAAGAAGAAGGAATTGATTATGGTGAGACTTTTGCACCTATAGCTAAATTAGAAGGAGTTAGAACATTGTTGGCTTATGTAACTTATAAGAGATTTAAGGTATGTCAAATGGATGTTAAGTCTTTATTTTTTAATGGATTATTCGAAGAAGAGGTATACATTGAACATCCTAGAGGATTTGTAGAACCAAATTAGAAATACCTAGTATGCATGAAAATTGAACAAAGCATTGTATAGATTGAAGCAAGCACTAAGAGCATGGTATGAAAGATTGCATTCATATTTAATCAAGATTGGATTTGTTAGAACAAGTGAAAATCGTAACTTATACTTGTAAACATAAAAACAAGGTTTTAATATTTGAAATATTTGTTGATGATATCATATTTGGTGGCACTAATTTGTTGTGCAAATCATATGTTGATAAAATGTGCAGATAATTTGATATTCTTATGTTTGGTGAGATCAAAATTTTCATTGGTTTACAAGTTCATCAAACACAAGGTGGTATATATGTGGCCCAATCTAAGTGCATAAAGGAGGTATTGAAAACATTTGGCATGGATGAACCAAAGCTAGTTGGAATACATATTCTTAGTGGATGCAAATTATCTAAGGAAGACAACATTGCTAAAGTGAATGAGACACAATACAGATCAATGATTGGAAATTTGCAATGTATTGTACACTTTAGACCTAATATTTTACAGTTGGAATAGTTGCAATATTTTCATCTAATCCTAAGGAGACACGTATGACCCTAGTTAAGAGAATATTTAGATACCTAAAAAGAATAGAAAATTATGGACTGTGGCACAACCAAGAAGGTGACTTTGAGCTTAGAGTTTACACTAATGCTGACTAGGAAGGAAATATGGATAACAGAAAAAGTACTAGTGGGGGAGCTTTCACTCTAAGATAAATATTGATTACATGGTTAAGTAAGAAACACAGTTGTATATCTCAGTGTACTACTAAAGATGAGTATCTTGTTGTTTCTATTAATTGTTCAAATAGTGTATGGATTAAGTAATTTGGAAGGTATGCAAGAGGAAGTGACTAGGCCAGTTACCATCTATTGTGAAAACAAAAGTGCTATAATCATATCAAAGAATCACATGATGCATGAAAAAACCAAGTACATATCTATAAAGTATCATTACTTGAGAGAACAAGTTCAAGAGAAATAAGTGATACTGGAGTATGTGAAGTCTAAGGAACAAATTGTAGATATATTCATAAAACCATTGCCTAAGGATGCTTTTTAGTATCTTAGAAGTAAGCTAGAGGTCCCTCCCCTATCTATGGTTTACTGAGAGAAGATGCATGTTGCATCAATTCATAGATTATCAAAATATATTTTTGGAGTTAATCCAAAGAGTTCACTCTTTAAGGATTGCTTCTTGAATTTGTGAAGGCAATTTTAGTGAAACTAAAGAATTGATAGATTCTAGGTACAAGGAAGTTAATGATTTGAGAGATATAAGTGTTTGAATTGGTAGAAAGTGATTTTGAGGCCTGTAGGATAAATGATTCAAACCCCACCTTCCAGTTATCTAATAGAGGCAATAACAAAGGTAGATTTGGCAGTCAAGGAAGAAGCCCTACTATCTTTACAAGAAAATGTTGGATGGGAAAGAAGCAATTCATCCACTCTAACAAGCAACAATGTTGGATGAGAAAGAGCAATAATTTTTAATTTTTAATAGATAACAATATTTCTAAATTAATTTGTATAAGGATATTTAATATTAAGATTTTTAATGGGATTTCATTGCCATGGATTAAAATTTATCTCTTTGATAAATATAAAAATAATATAAAATAATTGTATAAAATTTATTTTAAAAGAATTATATTTTCAATATTGTAAATAATTTGATTTATTTTTCTCCTAATTCAATGTAGAACAAATGTGATAGTTAATAAGAATATCTACACAAATTGTTTATAGGTTAAGATCACCAAAGTTTATTAAGAACCTATTGTTCTAAACTTTTTAAACTTTGTTATTAAATTTTTTGAAATGATAAAAATATAATTTAAAAATACTATAATTTTATAATTTATAATTTTAAATATAACTATTTTTGATAGTTTGTATAAAAAATATTAAAAAAATTAATCACATTTCATTGAATAAAATTTATCTCTATGATAAAACTAAAAGAAAATCAATATTAGAAAAATTAGAAAATTTATCAAAGACATTTACCTTTTTTTATATTTAATATTTTTAATAAATAAAGCATTAAAACCACTATCACTAATTATTATTTAAATAGTAAGATAAGACCTTGTGGAAAGATGGCTAATTCTATTTTATTGGTCTTCCAAAAATTATAGACATACATTGATGATAAACTTTAATGCATAGTGGCTAATGATTTCAATGGATTTTATATTCTCGTCTTATTCATTAGGTTTCTAAGTGTTGGTCTATATTTGATTGTGTGAATGTTGATGAGTAGAGATATTTTCCATACCAAGTCAAATTGTAATTTCATTATCATGATTCAACTTTGTAATTTCTGAGTCAAACTCATTGACCTATGTCTCATGAGTAGTGGTTCACACGAACCCATCTCTCATGAGAATAAATGGAACACTTAGCATTCATTAGATCTAAGTGATGCTCGCAGAAATAAAACACCAAGACTTCTGATTTACATTCTGAAAATAAATTAATAAAAACTATAAAAACCTATTTCTCATATAAAACAAGTCTATCAGAATCTCTCTTTTCTCTCTCACAAGGTGTTGAATGTTATTTTCAGCTGTTGACACCTTTTAAAGAAAGTAATAAAATGAAGAAAAGAATGGTGTAGAATGCTCTGACATTGAAAAACTTTTGTTTTCTCTCTTTGGACTGCTTTGGTTTATTTAACTGGTATGGATTTAAGTGTTGGAGTCTTCTGTTTTGTATTGTCTTTATAAAGAACATATATTTATATCACGAGTCATCTGTTTTACCAGTGAAGTACTTTTCTAATCTTGTCTAATCCTTCTTGTTTTCATGTGGGTGAATATATAGTTTATTTTGATTTTTAAATGAATAAATATTGTTGATCACCTTGTCAATCTTTTGCATACAAATTACGTTTTCCAGTACACGCGTTTTCTTAGACTTCACCATATGTTGCTCTGATATGCTCGCCCAAAACGTTATATGTATAAACACCTTCAACATAACCACTCCATTATAGAAATCATCCATTGGGATTTGATTGCTTAGAAATGTATGGTCTTATAGTTTCTAGATCCGATGAGGTAAAGCATAAATCACAAAAAAAAAAAATTGCTAACATGCAAAAATTTTAAGCTCTCTAAAGTGCAATTAAGGTGGAAAAAATATGTCTTGACAATAAGGCTACGTTAGGTATTTGTTTGTAAAATTGAATAACTTTAAAGTAGACAAAGAGTGTAGTCATTTAGAATTGGAATAGGAGAAAAAATTAGTCTACCTAAAGTATGTGGAACATGACAAAATAAATCTTTATATTCTAGAGTATTATGAAATAGTTACTAGATAAGGAAATAGTTATGAGATAAGGTGCGGTTGTCTCACAATGGAGAAGAAAGATAATATAGAGTACAATTCCACAAAGATGGAGGACCAAAAAAAAGCCACTTATTCTTTTGGTCCCTCAAAACTAATAGGGTAAACACCCTATAGGGTGCATGTCGTAGGGCTTAGTATGCGTAAACCTTAGGCTTTGGTATATCAAGCCAAATGGTGTATTTCATAACTCTCGGACATGTGTTTATTTTGAGAATGTAAATCAAAAGTCTTGGTGTTTTATTTCTACAAGCATCACTTAGATCAAGAAGGAAGAATAATGTGTCCTAGGACCTATTAGGGCCCCTTAGAAATCCTTACCATATATTGTGTTCTACAAGCCCTTATGACCTCTTACTACCCCTTACTATACATTGGTGTGATTACAAGTCATAAGGAGTTATGAGTATTATTAAGAAGTCCTAGGATATATTAATGTAATGTCCCATTTTTTTTGGGAGGAATTAATTATAAAGTTATCAATTAAAAAATATATATTACAAGGTAACTTTATAAATTAAATTAAAAAAAAGCTTCTAGAGGTTGCTGGAAGAAGCGGAGAAAAATTAAAAGAGAGGCTGACCTATCAAGGAAAAAAGAATAAATAGGCATTGAGGGCTCATTGTCTATCATCAAGACTTATTATTAATTTTTGCTTATGTGCGTTGTGGAGCCTAGGGTTTCTGCAAATAGTCACAATTGGCCACTGAGAACAAAAACTCTCAATTGGTACACGATTTTGAGGGTGTGAGAGATCACCTGAATTATTGCAACTGTGGGAAGGATATTTTAGTCCTTTCATTTGTGCTTAATTGCTGATTTGGAGATTCAGTTGGAGTTGCACTTTCACCATATCATCTTCAGCAGTCAGTCTCCAGTATTTGATCAATCCAGCAATATATTTTAGCAGTGTGTTAAATCTAGAGTTTGTTTAGTGGCCTATTGGTACGGGTCATTACAGTGGTATCAGAGCAGTTTCTTGCCAGCCTGATAGGGTTACCCAGCCACCATTTAATTTAGTTTACATAGGAACCAACATAACTAAGAATATTGCTGAGAGACATTCTCCAAGCCCATCCAGAAGTGTGCAAGATGGTGAGACTTTACAGCAACAGGAGAGGCTTCTACAGACAATAGAGGCAAGTACATAGGAAATGATGGTTATGACCAACATTTGATTGAGGAAAATAGGAGAAATAATCATGATCAGGATGACAGAAGCATAGTAGGATCACAACATAGGACACGATCTGGAACAGCTGATAGATCCACACGTCCTACATTTAGAGAAGAAACTCTAGCACGCACACCTGATGCTATGGTAATAGATATTGTAGATGAACTCCGACAAGTGAGGAATGAGTGAGATTCATTACCAAAATATGTACAGGATGGATGGACATTTGACAGGTACCTGAACTATAGAGCTGTCAGGCAGAAGCAAGTAGATAAATACAGTGAGTTGCAATAGGTCACCAACAAGTTGGTATTACCCACATTTGATGACAATGGAAAAATGACTGCTCATGCTTGGATTCATAAGGTGGATACTTTCCTATCTCTGAAGACTATGACAAAAATTGAAGCACTCAAGTATGCCACTTTACACTTAGATGGGGCAACACATGATTGGTGGACACATGGCATGATCACATTGCAACACAATTAGGTAACCACTTATCAAGATTTTGTGGATAGATTGATAGAAAGGTTTGATAAAAAAAATCCTGAAGTTTATTTTCGGGAGTTAGCCCAGTTGAGACAGTCAGGAGGCTTAGAACAGTTTATCAATAACTTCCAGAAGCTTGCAGTGATGGTGCCTGACATTTCAAAAAGGAGGCTAGTCATTTTATTCACAGAGGGATTAACTAAACCACTCAAGGGGTGGGTAAAGGCCTTTGATCCTCCTACATTATAGGAAGCCATGAAGAAAGCCCGCAGTATGGAACTTGCAGCTCCAACAAACCGGTTTAGTTCAAAGGGTTCTTCATTATTTAGAGATAACAAAGGGGAATTCAGCAAGGGTAAAGAGAAGGTTAGTGACTCAAAAGAAAAGCTAGCTGCACCTTGGGATAAGGAAACACTTAATGACTTGTGTAGGGAGAAGCTATGCTTCTTTTGCAAAGGTCCCTATGAGTTTGGTCATGATTGTCCTATGAAGCCTAAGGGGAAGGCTAACCAGGTGATGTGGGCTTATTATGAAGGTTCAGATTCAGACATCTCAGAGCACCATGATGAGGATCCTGATGAGGTAGAGGGTGAACAAGAGGTAGATAGTGCTGAGAAAAAAGAGGCTCCAGAGATACATTTACAGGAGACACGTCTGTCTAGTATTCAAAGAGAGGGATCTTTCAAATTTCAAGGAGTCTTGCTAGGACAAAAGATTATTACTCTATTGGCTACAGGAGCCACACATAATTTCATTGATGCATGATTTGTGGAGAGGCATGGACTCATTACTGAGGAGTTTGAGGGACTAAGAGTTAAGGTAGCTGATGGATATACTCTTCGTTGTGATAGGATGGTGCGAGATCTACCTTTGCGCCTAAACAACTATGAGTTTAAGGCTGACTATCATGTGGTCAACATGGGTGACATGGACATAGTACTTGGGATGCAATGGCTACATTCTTTGAAGGAGGTTACCCTGAGATTGGAGGATATGGAGATACGATTTGTGGTGGATGGCAAGACTCATGTGCTGAAGGCTATCCATAATGGTGATGTTAGGACTATCTCATTTAGGCGGTTGGAGAGATTAGCTAGGCATAATAATATAGAATGGGCAGCAATGTGTGCCTTGATGCCTACCTAGGGGGAGCAACATAAGACTGAATATCATCCAAATATTCAAAAATTGAGAATCAAGTATGGGAAGGTATTCAGTGAGATTCCACCAGGCAGGCCACCAAACAGAGGTATTAAGCACATTATCGAGTTGGAAGAAGGTGCTAAGCCTGTCATGATCACACCATACTGGCACCTAAAATGACTCAAAGATGAGATCGAGAGAACCATCAACGAGTTGCTAGCAATGGGACACATCAGACCAAGTAAGTCACCTTTTGCATCTTCTATTGTTTTGGTAAAAAAGAAGGATGGAACTCTACAAATGTGTATTGATTATAGGGTGTTGAATAAGAGAACTATAAAGAACAAGTATCCCATCCCACGCATCGATGAGCTGATAGACGAATTGCATGGGGCTTGTTATTTCACAAAAATTGATTTGAGATTAGGCTATCACCATATCAGAGTTCGAGAGCAGGATATTGAAAAAACTGCTTTTAGATGTCATTACGGTCATTTTGAGTTTGTAGTCATGCCTTTTGGTTTGACTAATGCACCTGCCACTTTTTAGTCCAAGGTCTTCCACCATCAGTTGAGGAAATTTGTGCTAGTGTTCTTTGATGATATTTTGATCTATAGCAGGACAGGGCAGGAACATTTAGAGCACTTGGAGACAATATTAAGCATTTTACAGAGCGAGTCCTTGTATGCCAAGGAGTCCAAATGTGATTTGGGGATGATAGAATTGTTGTATCTTGGACACATCATTAGTGCGGAAGGAGTGTGAATGGATCCTAAAAATATCTGTGCTATTGTTGATTGGCCACCACCAGAGAACCTTACATAGTTAAGAGGGTTCCTTGGTCTATGTGGATTCTATCATAGGTTTGTTAGTGGCTACTCACGACATGTAGCACCCATGAAAAAATTTCTAAAGAAAGGGGCATTTTGTGGACTCAAGAGGCACATGAGTGTTTTATCCAGTTCAAGGAAATAATGACTACATGCCCAGTATTAGCATTGCCTAATTTCATGAAGCCATTTGAGCTTCAATGTGATGCTTTTGGAGAGGGAGTTGGTGTTGTACTCATGCAGAACAAGCATCCTATAGCTTATGAGAGTAGGAAACTCAAAGGGGCTGAGAGGTCATTCAGCATATATGATAAGGAGATGCTAGCCATCATGCATGCCTTGGCCAAATTCAGACAATATCTTGTGGGCAAAAAATTTTTTATTAAAATTGATCATAATAGTTTGAAGCACTTTTTGGGATAGCGGGACCTGAATAATCGTCAGCAGAAGTGGGTGAGTAAGTTATAGGCATATGATTTTGATATCACATATGTTAAGGGGACACAGAATATTGTTGCAGATGCTTTATCCTGTAGGCCACACCTCACTTCTATGATTCAGATATCAAAGGATTGGTGACACTTGATTGTAGCAAAATATGCCAAAGACATGTGGGCCTCTTCTATAGTGGAGGGGACAACAATCGACACCAGATACACTCTCATAGATGATTTGATCATTTACAAGAATAGGATTTACTTAGTCCCAGGATCGAAAGTGAAGTAGTTGATTTTGAGAGTATTCCATAATTCACCTACAGTAGGCTATCCTTGGTTTTTCAAGACTTACAGGTTAGTACGGGAACGATTCACTTGGAAGGGACTTAAGGCTGATGTTTTGCAGTATGTGCGTGAATGTCATATTTTCCAGCACAACAAACAAGAGCACACTTATCTAGCAGGGCTCCTATAGCCACTTCCTATTCCTGACAAGAAGTGGGAGTGCATCTCTATGGATTTTATTACGGGCTTGCCTAGTGCCCAGGGGCCTGATTGTATCTATGTGGTGGTGGATAGGCTGAAAAAATATGCTCACTTCTTCCCTATCGCTACTACATACTCAACAACTCTAGTGGCAGAGGTCTTCTTCAGGCAGATTTAATTACACGGGTTACCTCGGAGCATTGTGAGTGATAGGGACAGCTGCTTCATGAGTCACTTTTGGTAGGAGATATTTTGATTTTTTGGCACTGAACTTACACCTAGTACCAGTTATCACCCACAAACTGATGGTCAAACAGAGATTGTAAACAAATGGGTGGAAGGGTATTTGAGGAATTATGTGGCAGATCAACAGTGAGCTTGGGTCAGATGGATATATCTCTATGAGTATTGTTACAATACTACATATCATATGACTATACAAATGACACCTTGCATGGCACTTTACAGTTATGAGGCACCTAGTTTCTTAGATTTTTTGTTGGGAGACAGTCAAGTACCCCGTGTAGGTGAACTATTACAGGAAAGTAAGGATATAGTTGCTACTCTCAAAAACAACATTGCTAGAGCTCAGAACCAGCAAAAATAGTATGCAGACAAGAAGAGGAGTGAGCATAGTTTTGAGGTAAATGATATGGTTTACCTCATGTTGCAACCATATAAGCAGTCCACTCTCAAGAAGAGTGGTACAAAGAAAATCAAGCCACGCTATTATGGACCCTTCAAGATCATCAAATGAGTTGGTGAGGTGGCTTATGAGTTGAAGCTTCCCACAGATAGTTGAGTGCATAATGTGTTTCATGTATCACGCCTCAAAAAGGTGTTGGGTCAGAATGTGATGCCTTCTATAGTATTACCTCCCTTGGATGATGAAGGGAAATTGATCTTAGTGCCAGAATTCATTCTGGATAGTAGAGAGAAGCAGCTTCGCAGGAGAGTAATCAAAGAGTATCTAGTTAAGTGGAAAGATTTACCTATTGAAGATGCTACTTGGGAGGGGGAAGTGATTTTGCAGCATCCAGCATTAAGATTGCTTGAGGCCAAGCAATTTTAGGAGGGGCAGACCTGTAATGTCCCATTTTTTTTTTGGTGGAACTAATTATAAAGTTATCAATTAAAAAATATATATTACAAGGTAACTTTATAAATTAAATAAAAAAAAGCTTCTAGAGGTTGTTGGAAGAAGCGGAGAAAAATTAAAAAGGGAGGCCGACCTATCAAGGAAAAAAGAATAAATAGGAATTGAGGGCTCATTGTCTATCATCAACACTTATTATTGATTTTTGCTTATGTGTGTTATGGAGCCTAGGGTTTTTGCAAATAGTCACAATTGGCCATTGAGAACGAAAACTCTCAATTGGTATGCGATTTTGAGGGTGTGAGAGATCACTTGAATTATTGCAGCTGTGGGAAGGATATTTCAGTCCTTTCATTTGTGCTTAATTTCTGATTTGGAGTTTTAGTTGGAGTTGCACTTTCACCATATCATCTTCAGTAGTTAGTCTCTAGTATTTGATCAATCTAGCAATATATTTTAGCGGTGTGTTAAATCTAGAGTTTGTTTAGTGGCCTATTGGTACAGGTCATTACAATTAATGTATCCTAGGACCACTTAAGACCCATCAAGGGCCCTTAAGATCTCTCTCTCTCTCTCTCTCTCTCTAACACAGACACAAACACACCCTTTATATCTCCCCCCTTCTCATCCCTTCTCTCTTCGCCCTTCTCACCTTCTCTCTATCATCATGTCTCTCTCTAACTCCCTCTTTCCCCTCTCTCTTACTCTACTTCTCACTATCTCTCTCCCTCTAAAATGGAAAGAGAGGGAGAGGGTGAGATAGAAAGGAGAGAATGGTTGATTAGAAAGGGGGATGGAGAGGGAGTGGGTGAGAGAGGTGATCAGAGAGAGAATAGGATAAGGATAGGAAGGAGAGAGAGAGAGAGAGAGACACACACACACACACAGAGGGTTGTGTAATTTTACATTGTTGCATATTGGCATTTGGTGTATTCCATATATGGTGTGATGTATATCAATATGAAATAATGTATGTGTCTGCATAGAGAGAGAGAGAGAGAGTGGGGGGGGGGGGGGGGGGGGTGGGTGGTGTTTGTTGTGTAATTTTACATTGTTGCATATTGGCATTTGGTGTACTCCATATATGGTGTCATGTATATCAATATGAAATAATGTATGTGTCTGTACACCTATATAAATATATACTAACAAAATATTATTATTCCAAACTAGGACAAAGAACCAACTGAAAGAAAAATATTACATCAAATGCAACATTGCATAAAATTTCCACATATAGGTGTATGCCATATAGGCATGCACCTTTTTAATTGCATTAAGGTCCACCAATCCTAACATTTAGATTTCCCTTTGGCATCCAAGCCAAAGGCTTGTAGAATTCATCAAGTTTGCAATGTGTTCTCCAATAACCATACCAAAAATATGCAATTTTCATGTGTGCACCCCATCAGGTGTGCACATGGTTCACCAATGACAAACTCAAATAACATGAAGTTCTAGATCTCTATGTTATCTATCTAATCATATAATTTAATTTGAATTGTAATTATGTTAAGTGTTTCATCTATAATTTCTTTTTTAAATATGTCTTATTTTTGTCAAAAACTAACGTGTAGTATTTTGAGCATATTTTTTGTCTCGTTCATCAAATTTTGAAAAAGTTTTTTTTTTTAGAAACTAGACTCCACTTTACACACTTTTTCAAAAAATGATTTTTATTCATTTTTAATGATTTGAGGGAGCCATGAACTAATTTCATAATGTTAAGATGTTTCTACTTTGGAAATTAATTAAAAAATCATATATTCATCACAAAAATAGGAGAAAAATCAAGGATAAATACGTGGTGTTAGCTAACTTCTTCTTGAAGTAATTAAGAAAAAATGAAATTAAATTTAACATTTTAGGGGAAGCACATTGGACATAATTATACGTTTTTATCACGAGACATGGGACCATTTTTTGTGCTCCCCCTTTTTAAGGTTTAGAAACTAAATTCAAAGTGCTAGAATTATTGTTATTGTAGCATTTTGTAATGAAATAAGTTGCACAATGCAAGAGATAATATGAAATATTCTATAAATACTTGATAATAACTAAGAGTAATAGACCACTTCGAGGGGGCAACCTCCAAATATCTCCAATGAGAACACACTTCACAATATGATGCTGAAATAAGACTCACAACCTCCTATATATACCTAATTATGCTTAGGTTGAATAGACACAACCCTAGATAACATCTAGGCCAACATACCTACATAAATAATAATATAATAATGATAAGATGACTTAATTAAGGATTAAAATAGCCACAAGTTGACTATTTATAACTTTATATACACCAATATTAAGGATGCAAAACATGCCCCCTCTCTTCAAAGAAGCATTGTCCTTAATGCTAACCAAGTGTGGATTCTTTTGAATGAACTCCTTATCCTCCTATGTGGCCTCTTCAACTAGTAAATTCTTCCATTGGATGAGATATTGAGTGACAGTTCTATTCCTCGGCTTCTTTGTGTGTGTTTGAAGAATACACTCTAGTTCAAAAATCATTGTTCCTTCTTCATCAAGCTCTGGTAGTACTATTTGAGTAGGAATATTTTTCCCAATTACCTTCTTCAAACAAGAAACATAAAAAACTACATGTATCTTTTATGTTGGTGGCAACTCTATCTTGTAGGCAACACTACCAATCTTTTGCATAATTTGGTATGGTCCATAATATCTTGGATACAACTTAGTACTATTTTCTTGTTACTTCATTGAGATTTTTTTTATAAGGCTACAATCTCAAGAAGACCCAATCCCCAATTTCAAAATTTATTTCACTATGATGTTGGTCCATCTATTGTTTCATTCAATTTTGTACCATAGCTAAATTCTCCTTAAGTCCTGAAAGTACATGTTGTTGATGAAGCAAGTGGTACTCTACTTCTTGAACTCTTGGTGACACCTTTAATGTTGATGTGATGGGAGGAGGATGATATTCATGAAGTTCCAAAAGTGGAGGCATTTTTTATGAGCTATGAAAAGAAGTATTGTACCACCATTCTACAAGAGGTAGCCAATCTACCCATTGAGATTATTCTCCTAAAGTGAAACAATGTAGATATCCTTCTAAACATTTATTAACAACCTTAGTTTGCTCATCTGATTGAGGATGGTATTAAGAACTATGAGCCAATTGAGCACCCAAACATGAGAATAAATCTTTCCAAAAGTGACTAGTAAAGATAGGATCATGACCACTGACAATAACCTTAGGTGTACCATGTAGCTTTTGGATATTCTCCAAGAAAACCTTTGCCACTTTAATTTTTGTAAAAGGATGTGATAATGTAATTAAATACACATATCTAGATAGGCCATCAACTACTAGCATGATGACATTATGAGCTTTATATTTGGGAAGCCCTATGATGAAGTCCATGGATACCTCTTCCCAACATTAGCTAGGAGTAGATAAAGGTTTCAAGAGACCTGGTGTCTTAATTGTCTCCCCCTTATTTCTTTGACAAACCAAACATTTAGCCAAAAAAATTTGAACATTATCTTTTAGCCCTTCCCAAGAAAAAATCTTTCTTGACCCGATGATATGTCTAAAAAAGTCTTGAATGACCACCAAGGGACTCATGTAGCTCTGTGAGAATCTTTTGTTTAAGAGTGGAATTCTTACAGAGATACAAGTACTCTTTATACCAAAGAATATCTCCCTTTAAACAAAACTTATCTAAATTACTAAGACCAATTTTTACTTGTTGGATGAGATTATTTGTTGCAACATCATTTTGCCACTCAGCTTTGGCTTCTACCACCCAATTTTCTTTTAATATTGAAAGGACATGCAATAAGGCTTCATCTTTTTCATCCTTCCTAGAAAGTGTATTGGCCACAATATTTTCCTTCCCTTTCTTATATACAATCTCAAAGTCATATTCCAACATCTTAGTGACCCTTTTTTTTCTCTTCCAAAGATAGTCTTTGTTCCAAAAAATATTTTAGGCTATCATGATTTTTCTTAAGCTTGAAGTTTCAACCCATGAAATAAGGCCTCCATTATTTAATTGCATGAAGGATTGCTAGCATTTACTTCTCATAAATAGGTTTGAGTTGATTTTTACCTATTAATTGATGACTCTCAAAAGCAATTGGTTGACCTTCATGCATGAGAACTTCTCCTATCCCATTTCTAAAAGCATCGAATTCCACAATAAATTCCTTGGTGAAATCCAAAGTGGAAAGCACTGGAGTTGTATACATAGCCTTCTTAAATTTCTCAAATGATACATTAGCATATTCATTCCAATGAAAAGAATCCTTCTTCAATAGAGTGGTAAGGGGTGTTGCTATACGACCATAATTCTTCACAAATCTTCTACAGTACTTTATCAATCCCAAGAAACCCCTTAGCTTCTTAATGGTTTTTGGAATAGGCCATTCCATGATAGTCTTATTTTTTTTAGGGTTCACCTTTACTCCTTCATGTGAAACTATGTGTCCCAAATACTCCACCTCCTTAAGACCAAAAGCACACTTGGATGATTTAGCATAGATTTGATGATCTTTGAGTAATTGTAATGCTTGATCTACATGTTGAAAATTTTCTTCTCAAGTCTTTCTATAAATAAATATATTAGCAAAAAACACTAATAAGAACTTTCTCAAGAACTTATAAAAAATGGAATTCATCAAACTTCAGAATGTAGATGGTGCATTGGTAAGACTAAATGGCATCACCAAAAATTCATAATGACCCTCATGAGTTCAAAATGTTGTCTTACAAATATTTTCCTCCTTAATCTAAATTTGGTGATAACCTGATCTAAAGTCTAACTTGGTAAAATAAATAGCTCCATTTAATTAATCTAGTAAATCATCAATGACTGAAATAGGAAACTTATCTTTAATGGTGTACTTGTTGAGAACTCTATAACCTAGACACATGCACCAAGTTTCATCCTTCTTATGCACCATCACCATAGGTGAGGAGTAAGCACTTTGGCTATGCCTAATAATTCCTTCCTCTAGCATTTCCTCAACATTTTTTTCTATCTCACTTTTTAATATGTGTGGGAACCTATAAGGCCTGATGTTTGGTGGTCGGCTCCCTAGAACTAGTTGTATGGCATGGTCATGATCCCTCTTAGGAGGAAGTCCTTTAGGCATATCTCCAAGAATCACTGAGTGATGATCAATTATTGCTTATAAATTTGGATGAGTAAGAGCCTAATAAACATAGCTTGGCCACAAATCCATCCACTCCTTTCTTAAGAAACTTTTTCATTTGATGAGAGTGTACTATATGTGGGGGTTTTTCTTTCAACCCCCTTAGCACCACTATCTTTCATTTTGATTGAAATCTCATGGATAGTTCTGGTATTTCATTGTAATTGTCCCCAATTTAGTAAGCCATTTTATTCCCAAAACAATAGTTGTCAAATCCATGGATATCGCACACATTTGGGTATCAAGTTGATTATCTCTTATGGATAATTTGATGCTATGACACTTCCCTAATCAACTAAGTATACCCCCATCTGCAATCAAAATCTAAAACTTTGGGGATAGATATATAAAATAATTTAGAAGAGTTTCCAATTTTTTGTTGATAAAATTGTGAGTACTACCTGAGTCGATCAACACTATTACTTTTTGCTTCTTTAAGAAACCCACTACCTTGAGATTTTGTGGTTCACTAAAGCATGAAAGTGGATGAAAAGAAATGATTGGTTGAGAATCATGTGATTCCTCACCTGACTCCATATCTGCCTCTAATATTGGTTCATCCCCTTCTTCCTCACTTGGACCTTCAATATAGAACAATGTATTTTCACTATATTTATGTCATAAACTATATTTTCTATCACAATTGAAATATTACCCTTTTTCTCTTTTCTCCTCAATTTGTTGTGGATTCAACCTAGTAGGTTGAATCAGAGAAGGTATTGAATATTCTTTTTCTCTTATCACATTATCCTCTTGCTTTCTAGGAATCAAGAACTTCTCCTCTACCCTACGTGCCAATATAAAAGACTCATTTATTGAGATAGGAATAAACATGCATACCTCATGTTGAATGTGATCCTTTAGACCACCCAAGAATAAATCAATCAAATTCTCCTCAGTAATTTTATCCATTCTTAAGGATATATTTTTTATTTTTTGAATATAATACTTAACTGATCATGTTTGTTGAAGCTTAGAAAGCTAGCAAAGAAGTTATCTGCCACACTATTGCTATATTGTGCTTGGAGTTCTTTTGTAAAAATTGACCATGACATGATGAAACCCTTTTTCCTCTGATGAGTACAAAGCCAATGATACCAAATGAATTGATCTAGTTCTAGATATAAGGAAGTCATCGTGACCTTTTTTCCATATGGGGTTTGATGTACGTCAAAAAAAAATTCCATTTGGTTTATCCATGTTAGAGGATCCTTTCCATCAAGCTTGCACATATCTACATTTGGAAAAATATTCCTAGATCCCATATGAGTATGAAAATTTGTCTCATTATTAGTTGACTTGAAGGTTTCACCTTAATTTCTTGAGAACTTCTTCCTTGGTTCATTCATATAGGTGCTTAACATGCTTCGTATATCTGATATATCTCCTCGTAGGTCACATGTATCCCTCTTAACCTCTTCCTTAAAATTACTTATTTCCTCATTGGGATTACTATCATTTGTTGTTTCCCAATCCTTATCAAAGGATTTCCTAGGTGTGGTAGCATTATTTTTTCCTCTTGTTGGAGGCCCCATCATGATCGAAACCAATTGCATAAATGAAATGTAAATTCTCTCTCTTTTTTTTTTACCGTAACTTACTAGGTCAAAGATACCCTTTCTCAAAAAATAATCCAAAAAATAGCAAATTTTTTGCCTTGAGAGAGAATCTTCCTAATTTTTCGATAACTTTCTTATTTTTGCTTCAATTTCTCGAAGATTTTAAATGTAGGCTCCTCTACAATTTATTCAAAAACCCAATACATGTTATACTCCAATTTGGCAAGATGTGATAGATATGTTGATCTCAATAAATTGTGTAGAAATAGTAATTCTACAATAATTTTCTCAAAGTCGCTCCAATTCCTCTAACATTTGAACTATATCTTCTTTAATATGGTCTTCAAAAACCCTTTAAAAAACTTTTAAAATTTGCTAAAATCTGAAAGTTATGCTCTTCCCAAAATCACCTCTAATGTTGAGAAAAAATATTACCTCTATGCTACCAAGATCATGCTCTAATACCACTTGTAATGAAATAATTTGCACAATGGAAGAGATAATATGAAATATTCTATAAATACTTGATAATAACTTAGAGTAATAGGCCACTTTGAGAAGGAAACCTCAAAATATCTCCAATGAGAACACTCTTCATAATATGATGTTAAATAAGACTCACAACCTCCTATATATACTTAATTATGCTTAGGCTAAATAGACACAACCCTACATAACACCTAGGCTGACCTACCTACCTAAGTAATAATATAATAATGATAAGATGACTTAATTAAGGATTAAGATAGCCATAAGTTGACTATCCATAATCCTATATACACCAATATTAAGGGCATAGCAAATTTTGAAATTTTGAGTCTAGTAATCTTCAATTTTTCATCGAAGT